>BPLS01027137.1:0-43044 GCA_019656275.1 Rhododendron kiyosumense
TGTCACGCCCTCGATTTTCAACATAAATAAAGATGGCTTTTCATAAATAAAAGTCCTCACATTATCTTACATAATATCCCAAAAGAGTTCACCATGTCTTGATCATTAAAATTACAGATTCAACTCCAACAGTTTGAATATATTACATCATAAAAGAAATAGAGTTAAGGTTCTATTACATTCCCAAAATATATTTTATCAAAAGTTCATGAGTCTCCTTCGCCACTTCTTTCGAAAATATGCACTTGAATGCATGCACTTCACTCCGTTCTACTGCTCCGGGTTCACACCTGAAAAATGATAGGTTGAGCTACACTAGCCCAGTAGAGAAATCTACACAACCATTATATGCAAATGGGATGACAGGTAGGATGAATAACAAAAGTAAGAGTGAATAACAGAAGCAAGGTACGACATCTCAATGGAAAGAAACAAAACACGACCAGTAGTTTTCCCAACGTCGATGACCTTAATGAAGTACCATGATTACACACCAAGGCTCTAAGCTAACCACAACACCCTATTCCGAATACTATATCCGCTCTTCGACTTCACTTTAGTCATAACGTCACCCGTTCAAAGAAAAGAACCTGTTGATATGTGACTCTATAGTGTTGTTTCGACAACCAATCATTTCTCTCGTACATTCATCAAACAAACCCTTACGTTTACTCACATACATCACTGTTGCAATCCCACATCACACATCATAAGCAAGTGCTCTGTCCGGGCTGTTTATGGAGCCTCGCTACTCCTTTCAAATGCCTTCCTCACTAAAGGTACTAAATCACATCACATAGTATAGATCACCATACCACAATTCCTCCAATACATCTCACAATTCAACCGTTCATCTCAATCACATATAATGGTTTCACAACGAAGACTTATTCACAAGAGGTGATAGCTGTAATAGTAATAGGAATAATCCGATTTCATTCAACTCATAATAATCACACCACTCATTCTTCATATAAGCATTCACATATCAAAGGGTATTCTCTTGCAATAGCTCATATAGTTTCACCTTACGACTCATAAAACCATACAATTTACGCAAATGACGTATCACAATTCAAACATAAGGAAAATGTCTCTCACATACCCATGCCTAGCGTTGCTTAACTCAAAGGAGTGTTCTATGTGTTTGTTTCTCACATTACATGTCAACACATACAATCTTCGCCCACCTATATTTCTTATGTTCTCTAAACCCTCGTTTCGGTGTCACAAGACTCATACAGAACCCAACGACCACCTCAAGGCCTAGTATACCACTAGCCTCGTCAAACCACTCAATTAAGTACGTAGGAGAACCTAAGAACATCCATGTCTCGCCCAAACGATTCTAAGGAAAAGGATTTTCCAACATCTACGAACATATCTATCTTATTTTGGCTACCAAATCTTATTGGTTAAGAATTAGGAGATGAGACCACCACCATTGGAAAGAAGACTTCCGGCACATGAATTTCGATATAAAATTTGCCCAAAACGGAGTTCGGATGAAAAAGTTATGCCCTTCCGAAGTTTTACCCAAAATGCTGATTTTCCATTTCCTACCGGTAGGACACATTTTCCTACCGGTAGGAGACCACTTTTTCACGAAAATGACATTTCTGGATAGCTTTTCTACCGGTAGGGCCAAAACTCCTACCGGTAGGACTTGGGTTTTCAGTCCACGACTTTCTGATTTCACCAGAACAATTTCAATAACAAAACCAATGATCTAAGGCACGATTTAAGCACCAAATCAACACATAAACATATAATAGAAGTGAGAAATCCCTACCTCGAAGTCAATGAACGAAATCCAAGCTTAGTCAAGCGAGCCCTAGCTCCGAAAACCTTGAATCAACCGAATACTCCTCTCCGAGCTAAACCAAACGAAATATGAGCTCAAGATCGCGTGCGGAGGGTGGAGTGAAGGGTAGTTTTCATGGGTTTTGAGTTTAGAGACGTGATTTCGAGAGAGAGAATGAGAGAGAGGGAGAGAGTCGGGCGGAGGGAGAGAGGGCCGAGAGAGAGACGTGAGTGGGAGAAAAATAATTCTCTACCACTCACTCTCACCAATTTATACTACAACACACATCAATTACAATTGCATCCTAAACTTCCAAATTCTATCACATTGACCCCAAATCAAATAAATTCAACAAATTTCACATTTATTCGATATTCCAACATTAATAAAACCTTTAAACGTTTTTTTTTTTTTTTCCGAAAATACGGGTCTCTACATAAAGCCTTGTTTGGGACCTTGTAGAGCAGATACTTGATTATGAAAGCCTTATAGATAAAAATTAATTATGACCCTTTAAAATAAAATGATCAGAAAAATAAAATCTTTGCACCGATTTACACAGATTAAAAAATAGAGCACTTAATTTTTTTACAAGGTTCATATATCAGAATCTTACGTAGCATGTTATAGAGACTGACACATAAATATTTTTAAAAAAGACTGAGTGCCTTATGTCGAATTTAGACTGTTTATATTTTAAAAATATGATTAAAAATTAAGCAATCTAATTTTCAATCTATGTGAAACGGTGCGAAGATCTTATTTTTTTATTATTTTATCCTAAAATATCATAATTAATTTTTGTCTCTAGAGCTTTCATAATCAAGTATCTGCTCTAAAAGGTCCAAAATAAAAAATAGATACTTAATTATGAGAGCGTTAGAAATAAAAATTAATTATCACGTTTTAGAATAATATGATAAAAAAATAAGATTTCGCACCAGTTCAAATAGATTGAAAATTGTAGAACTTAATTTTTTTTAGAAGGTCCATTTATTAAAAAATGGTTAAAAAATTAAGTGCTCCAATTTTTAATTTGTTTGACCCAGTGCGAAGGTTTTATTTTTCTGATTATTTTATCCTAAGGAATCATAATTAATTTTTATCTCTAGGGCTCTCATAATTAAGTATCTACTCATCAGGATCTCAAACAGGGGCTTACATGGCATATTCCGTTCAAATTCCTAATTTCCGTTATCTATTGGACTAAATAAGTAACGGTATGATAGTTGAGGGAATGAAATCGTTAAATTTGTAGTTTAGGAACTAAATACAGAAAATGTGCATAGTTTAGGGGATAAAAAGGGAAAAAAAAAAAAAAAAAACCCTCTTTTAACTTATCAGGCAGAATAGACCTTAAGATTGAACTTTGTATGTTCTTGTCTTGATAGTACGTAGTAGTTAGGAAAACAGAAAAAAGTTTGGCAAAGCTGTTTACCTACTACGTATTTCTCTTGTGTATATTGGGCATGATAATGCACATTGGAGTTATTGGTAAAGGAATTCTATGACACGGAAAGATTTTCCTCAATCAGTAATGGTCCAGATTGGTTCGGTTTTATGGTAAACCAAAAATCAAACCAATATCTACGGATTATAAATTTGAAGAACCAATCCAACCCACAAAAGGTATAGAACCAAACCAATCCAAACCATTAAAATATGGATTGATTTAGATTTTAAACCACGGTTTGCTTTGAACTAAACTATCATTTTCAAAAAATATTTAAAGTACTTAAAATTACGAAGACAAATTAAAATAAAACTTATATTAAAACTAATTCCATTCAAATTACCAAAACACATTAATATCAACCAACTAAGTAAAAGTAGAATACCAACATGACGCAGCGGAATTCACGATAGATTAGTTAGCGTACTAATCCAAACGAGATAATCAACCCGTCGCAACGAGTAATTCTTGCGCACAAGAATGAAAGAGAAATTCTCTGTAATATTATTAATCAAAAAGCTGCATAAACCCTAAGTTACAAACCTATTTATAGGCAAAACCCTAGAAACCCTAAAAAATAAGCTTGGAAAATAAAAAGTCCCATAATTTGGGGCTTTTCCTAAAATTGAAAACGGGAAAGAAAAACAAGACTTTCCCAAAAAGAATCAACTGAAAAGGAATTACGATCTAAGAGTTATTAACGAAACAAATCTTTCCTAAAACGGCAAAATAACGCAATTGAAAGCCTAAACGAATGAATTAGGCCGAAAAACACCGTTCATCATCAACCTTTAAGGTTGATGAGTATGGACCGGAGCGCGAAAATAAGTCAGCCCACCAAGTTTGGGCCTATTCCGAGCTCGTCCGAATTTGACCAATTTGGGTAATCTGAAATTAAACATCGTTTGGACTTTCGGGGCTTGGCTCGGTCCAATTGATCATGGAACTGGGCCTCCACATGTTCTACATCACAACAATTGCCTCAAGTCTTAAACTAAGAAAATGAAATACGATAAGCCACTACAATGAACCAACTAAGCCACTACAATGAACCAACAAAGAATACCAACTATTAAACATCTTAAGATAGTTTAATCAAATAAAAGGCTTAGTTTAATCAAATAAAAGGCCAAAGATAATTCCTAAAACTTTTGAATTGAAATGAGGTAGCAAAAGGCAATAGCAGCAATAACAACCAACTTGTGATGATCACTTCACAACAAGATTAATAATCATAGGAAATTAGGAATGAGTTGTAAGATATAAAAGTTTAGTCTAAATTATCTTGGCAGAAAAGAAAAATTAAATATTGCGATGGATTTAATAGGATCAAAATATTAAGAAATTAGTTGACAACTCTCTTATTTATTTGGTGAATCATAATTAAATTCTATATGTATATATGTTTTATACGGTTCAGATTGGTTTGAAACCATAACCGTAAACGTGAATTCACAAACCAAACCATATAACACGGTTTTTAATTTTTTTTAAATCATGATCAAACCATATAACTAAAAAACCAAACCAAACCGTTCGGTTTGGACTAAATTCACGATTTGATGGATTTTTTCTCACCCCAAAGTAATATGCCGTCTCAGGCAACTCCTGCTTTTTTTGGGGTAAATTCTATCTCCTGTTTTTTATTGCACAAGTTGCATCAATATTAGCAACTTTCTTTTTTAAATCAACATAGACCATAAAATGTTGAGGTGTATGCAGTGAGTAAAAAGTGTATTGCAAGGGTGTGGAATTTAATCAAGCGTTACGTCTTGTATACATCAGAAGGTTAGCACTTATCACACCCCTCTCACACAGGAGTGGATTCAGCTAAGGCACTTGATCCACCTAAAATTATCGGAATTTTTTTTTGTATGAATCAAAATAAAAAGTAATATATATCTAAAACTACCCAAAATAAAGCAAGATTTATGTGTAGATCAAACGGTAAGACGTCTGGTCGACCTAAGCGGTCGCGAGTTTGAAACTCGCTGGTACCTTCGACCGTATGATTTTTTTAAACGGCTTAATGCACTTAGGGAAAAAAAAAACTCCTCAAAACTTGAGGCTAATAAGAGTTGAACCATGTGCATTCTAGACTTAAGTAGTTGGTATTGGTAATACCACAAAACAAACACATACAATTCTACAAACTACACAAAAAAAATATAATAAGTTGTTTAGTGAAAATGTAAAAACACGAGTACATTCATTTTTTATTCTCGTTATTGTGAAATTCCCACATATATAGGGCTGGCACAAAATATTTGGGTGCCCAAGGCCTATTCTAAGAATGATGCTCTAAACACTTGACAGTTTTTACGGGAGAAAAACAAACAAACAGTCACAATACGAGAAAACCAAAACTATAGTATTAAATCCCCTCGACTAATACATGACAAAAACAATTTATAAAGGTTGGGTCACTAAAAAAATATAAAAATACGTATCTACATAAAGTAGGTAGTTTCAGAAGCCAACAAAAATTAGAAAGAAATCAAAACAAGCAATCTAATTTTTAATTAGTACATATATTTTGTTATTCGTAAAACTATGTATTTATTCTAAGAGATTGGGCCTTCTTTTTTTTACCACAGTTTGGGTCCTTTTTCATTACCATTGGTTCACTTTCCCTTCATAGAATCACAAATTAGCCTTTTTTTGTGTTACATATTCGGCCTTTTTTTTTTCCTTCTATTGGGCTAAAAAAGACTTATACTCAAACCCCAAAAGGAAAATTAGTAGAGTACCCTTAAAATTTGACATTTTTGGGATGCTCAAGGCCCAGGTCTCTCGAGCCTTGGGGTTGGGCCGGCCCTGCACACATACATGTGAGAGAGGTGTGGTTGGAGCATGATACATTAATGTGCCCCTAGCATTTCCCTACACTTTTTTGGTAAGTGATTTATTTATGAAATTGCTCATTCTTAGTATTCCTCCGTCTCTTTTTAAGTGTCCAGTTTCGTAACTCCAACTTATTAAAGAGATATCATCATTACATATTTTACATCAACTTTTACCTCCACTTTATCTCATCACCCTTAATGGAGACATTATCATTAAACTTTAAATCACTAACTTTTCAAAATAGAATATACTTTTATGGGCAAAATGAAAAATACACTAACTTTTACCGACTTACTTTACAAAATGGACAATTATTAAGGATAACCCAAAATGGAATACTGGACTCTAAAAAAGTGATGAAGGGAATATTACTTAAGCTAATGTCTTGAGACTCTGGGATGGGTGTGTGAGAATCATTGCCGATCTCAATAACTAGGAGAGTTCTGGTCTCTTCAAAACTCTTTCAATACTTTTCTTTTTTTATTATAATAATTTTTTATTTCCATTATAATGAAGTTTTCTTTGCCAAATTTCCTTTTAAAAAACCAAGTAGTAGAAGTACTTAAGCAGTAAGAGTGTTCTTCCATTGCAATTAATCTTAGCTACACAATTGCGAAGATGGACGGAGTCAGAGGGACAAAAATATGCAGACTTTCATCCCTTTTGGACTTTTGAACTTACCCCAAAGAATGAAAAAAGGAAAAATAATTACTTGTTTTCGGTAGTAAAAAATTTGTAAATTTTTATTTGTGGTTGAAAGTTGTCAAGTGTTATCGGTAGTAAATAAGTTGTTGAGAAATATTAAGTTGTTTCCACTAGTAAATAAATTGTTGATGGGTATGTAAGTGAAAAAGTCGTTGGTAAAAACTTTTTTGTTAGTAAAACGAGATGATAAAATGTAGAAATCTTTTTGTTAATGGAAACAAAATAGTAAAATGTATAAAATTTTTAGTATTTCTTCTAGTGAAAATGGGCCTTAAAGAAGGTTAGAAGAAGATATCAAGATAACAAGAAACACTATTGAGCAATGTTAAACTTCCCTTACATAATATATTAATTTATTTTTTTCTCAACGAGTTCCAAACATGGTGTTAGTCTGTCAGAGATCACAAGACTCACAATCAGGGGATTGTTTTAACCCGACTACTTGCACAGCAAATGTGCACACCGATCGTGTACAGATCGCGGTGTGGTAGCGCGTACACAAGCGATCCGAGCCTTTTATTAAATGTAAAATATTTTTTCAAAGGCTTCCTTTGAAAAATCAGCTAAATCCGATACCTATAGGTGCTCACTCAAATGATTGGATTGAGCATCTATAGGTATCAGATTGATTTTTTTTTCCAAGGGCCTTAGAAAAAATGTTTTACATGTAATTGTAGAGACCTGTAATTTCATAAAATACTTAAAGGTTTATTTAATATTGAAAATTGAGGAAAAATATGAAAATGTTATAAGTTAATGTGGAGTGGGGTTGATGAGAAATTTGTGGAATTGATTTGATTTGGGGTTTGTATGATGGAATTGTAAATTAGAGGGAGTGCAAGTGTGATTTGTGTGTATCCTAGTATATATATATAGGTGGGTGAGTGTGTAGGAAATCAAAATCCCAAAAATATCTCTCTCAAACTCTCGGCTCTCTCTCTCTCTCTCTCTCTCTCTCACTCTCTCACCCAAAAACTTCATCAATCACTTGAAACCCATGAAGTCTAACCTTCAATTTGTCTCCTACGCGTGATTTGAGCCTTGGAATCATGTGGGTTTGTGCTAAAACTCGTTCTTGGAGGATTTCGGAGCTTTGGAAGCTAGGGCTCATTCGTTGATCTCGTGTTTGAAGCTTCCAACCTTGAGGTAGGGATTTCTTACTCATTCTATATGTTTATGAGTTGATTTCACACTTTAATCGAGTGTAGATTGTCAATCATTGTGTTTTTGAAAAGCTGTCAAAATTTGTAGAAAATCACCCGAAATCGCTTATCGATCCCTTATTCAAAATCTGGAATTTTGCCCTTGGGGATCGATCATCTATCCCTCCCCTCTCTGAAAATTCTACTCGTCTTCTAGGTTTTAGCCCAATTTCAAATAGCCATAACTTCTTTGTCTGATGTCCGTTTCATGCAAACTTTATATTGATTCGAAGGTCTTGAAGTTATTTTTCAATTGCCACCAAAATCACTTTAAAACTCTTAGTACACAGAAAGTTATGTTCATTTAAGTAGAGATGTATCAGTCTGCCGAGGTCTATGGTTATTCCTAAGGTTGTTCTCGTTCCGTGTTATGACTCCTATATAATTAGAACATGCTTAAATTACTCTCAAGCATGATTACGTGTGCCCTAATAACTCATTTGATCTTGTCTCTTGGCACTCATTAGAGTATAATATTAGTGTCATTGGATAGGGAACGTATCGTAAAGTTGATAGGAGTATTGTAGACTATAAGAGGTAATACGGTGAGTGTTATGGGTAGACACGAGCTTGTCTAGTGATCCGATGGATAGGATTATGACTCGTATCATCGTGCTTCGTCTTGTTGATCTTCCTAGATTCCTTGGGCACTCGTTCTATAAGATTTTCGTTTAGAACCTAGCCGGTGGTGTGTCGTGGAGTTGTTGTGGGTTTGATATGTGACGTAAGGCGTCGTGATAGACTGAGAGTAATAATGTGGATTTAAAGTATTTGTCAATGTATAATGTAACAACTTGAAATTGATACCTTGTGGTACGTGGAGTGAGTTGAGATAATGAGTTTGGGAAACGTATAGGGTTCTCAAGATCCGAAATGTAAATTTTGAATACGGAAACGTGCGAAATGGAATCATAGATAAAAAAAGAAAATACAAAAGACGATTTATAGTTTGATTAGCGATAGTGAAATACTCATTGAGTCTTGAGTATCCTTCATGAAGTTGGTGTCCATTGCATTCCCCTTTTGTTATCTTAGACCTCATTTCTTTATTTTCAAATCTTCTCATTTGCACATAATTTGAGCATAGATTTCTCTACTGAGCTAGTGCAACCTATTATCAATTTCAAGTACATTCCAAGGATCTTGACGCAGAGTGCATGGTGTGCATGCTTGACTTCATATCTTTCGAAAGCCGTCATTGAGAAGTGGTTCAATCATCTTGTGTATGCTCTCTTGAAAAGTTGTAATTGTAATTTCATTTGAACTCTTTAAACTTTGGATATCTTGTAACCTTTAAACTTACCGTCTTTGATTAACTATGGAATTTAGGCCGTAGTGCCAATGTTGTAAATCTCTAAACTTGGGACTTGGTTTGTAAGTGATCAATTGGAAACTCTGTTTTGGGTACTATCTATATTATGCGAAGATTATTTATTAAAATGGATTATTTATTTATGTTGAAAATTGAGGGCGTGACAGTAATGAACGGTTCGAATAGTTTTTGTAAAATTTGGAGTGGGCCTCACACGCGATCTGTGCACATTTGCTGTGCAAGCGAACTTTCTGGGATTGTTTTGCTTTTGAGAAACCTTTTCCAAATATGCAATTTTATGCACATGTGTATACACAATTTGCCTCATGTAATTTCATCTTTCAATAGTTATTGTGTAGATTGTTTATTGAGATTGCTACAGCCTCTATTTGGCACTATCTCAAAGAGTCAATTGCATTCTATTGTGCACTGTAATCTGCATTGCTACATTGCAGTAAATATTAATTGGGTTTAAAGTCTTTTTAAATAAAGATGGTTATGGCTCTTACCAAATTTTTATAGGATTAATTAAATAACCATTCTATTTGACTATAACATGTAAGTTTTCATCCTTGTTATTTTAAACGGTTATGTTTTTATTCTTTTTGCTTGTAAAATACCTTGTGTACCCTTTTCTATATGATAATACGTTTTAATATATGCAAATATAGTTTTCTAATTAAGGGGGAATTTGATTAAACTTCCCTTGTATAATATATTAACTCATTTTTTCCCTACTAAGTTCCAAACATGGTGTTGGAGGTCACAAGATTTAGAACCAGGGAATTGTTTAACTTTTGAGAAATATTTTCTAAATCAACATTTTTATGCACAAATTTGCCTCATGTAATTTCATCCTTCAATAGTTGCGGAGGGAGTTAGGCAAGAGAATGGTTGCTCAATAATGGAGGGGAGTGTATTTCTTTTGTTTTATTTCATTTTTTGTCCGAATTTAATCTGGTTTCTGTCCAGATTTAGTCCGGTTTATGTCCACGGTAGTTTATTAGTCATATGCTTGGTATTAGTTTTATTTTTTGTGAACCTGATCTCGCTAGGCGAGTTTAAAATAGGGTTGCACATGTTGTGCTCTGATTGCCCTCTCTAATGGTTCGTTCGGTCTGTGGACGTCCATTTGCCCCCATGAGATTACTCTCAAATGTGTAGATTTTCACCTCATAGTTGAATACAACTTCTCACATTTGTCAAAAAAAAAATGTTACTATGAAAGTTGGTTAGTGTGATTGCTACGGCCTCTATCTGGCACTATCTCAAAGAGTCAAACTGTATTGCTACTTTTGCATTGTAATCTATGTTGCTACTTTGTTGTAAATATTAATTGGATTTATAGTCTTTTAAAATATAGATGGTTATGGCTCTTACCAAATTTTTGTAATAATATATCTTTATTCACCATATAAAATTGAAAAATGAAATTTCTAACGTTAAAAAATAGGAGTACTAAATTTGTAATGCATTATCTAACAAAATAAATTATGACGTGTAGCTACTATAGTTTTTTCAGTTCTGCTAATAAGTGCTCCCGGGACACAAGTTAAGGTGCATTAAATATGGATATTTCCAACGATAAGATATCACTACTATCAATGCCATTTTCTAAAAAGAAAGTCAACAATAGTGTAAATACATATACATAGGGCTTGTTTGATAACTTAAATTCAGCATTTAAAACTAAATCAATTAAGTAATAAGTGATTGAGTAGGATTTTATTTAAGTGCTTGTGTAACTTTTTGGACATTCTACTAACTATTACTAGGATATGCATACTCATTCATAGACATCTCTCATGATATATATCTAGATGTGTGGTGGTAGTGTGCATTTTGATGTATGAATCTGTTGTCATGATTATGTCACCATAAATTTTTTTTTTTTCTGATATCAAAGTAATAGCCAAGTTTTAACATGATACACATTTTTTTCTTAGTCATATTCTATTACAATTTCAACATTGCATAGCTACATCTTTATATTTTTGTTTGCATTTTGAATGTATGGTTTTTTTTTTTTTTAAATTTGTGTTGTGTGTTGTATGTTACATTGTGAAGAGTATATGTAAGATAGAGAACTGGTATTCAAAGAGAAATTACAAAACCATCTGAAAGAATAAGCCTCAACAATATAAAATTTTAAGTTTTCTTATGTAACCAAGTACAACTATCACTTATTGTTTCCTTCTATATGAGAATGAATGTGGGAAATATGAATTTTAAATTGGTATGGTGGAGATAGTGTAAAGGTAAGCATGTTACAACTGTTGCAACAAGCCCTTGACTAGTTTAATTTCCATTGCAAGTACTCTTGTTGTTTCAGTACAACTATCACTTATTATTTCCTTCTATATGTAATCAGTAACAGGTTAAAAGATATCATGTATCTTGCTTATACTTTGGTTTATAGCTAAATGGATTGTAAAGTAAATGTTGCAATTGCCAGTCACTTTTGTAGCAAAACTTAGATATCATTTTTGGATAGGAGTTTTCATGGCATGTTGTTTCTGTTTTGCTAATCCTTTCTTATTCTTAAGGGAACTTCTGTAGTATCCTTTATTGTTTGACCAAACCTTAATATTTATGCTTTTTATGGTGATTGAATTATCATTTTGTGGTGAAGTTATGATGGGCGGCACAGTAAATATGGTGATGTTGAAAATGTATGCACTTTTATGGTGTTATTTTGTGATTTTTGTTTAGCCATTTGGGATATTTTTGTAACGCCTTCATATGGTTAAAATAATACTTTCTTATTGTGAAAATCAACCTTGATAAGGTATCCCCAAATAAGGAGGGTGGTACCTTAGAATCTTCGTTGTGTCAATGAAAAATATTTTTTTGCGGTCTAATTAGAGCTCCTTACAGAAGGTCTAGTCTTGAGATGATTTGTTGGTTAATTTTGTTAGCAGTTAGTGCACACCAAGTAGGGTTATTTTTCACAATATAAAGGTCTTTAATTCTCCAACTATATTGAGTTTAACATAATCTTTAAAGTTTGATGAATTGTAAAGAAGAGGTTGGCATTTTGTAAGGACATTAATGAAACCTTATCCAGTTTAAGACTTCAATAGGCTATCATTATTCTATATACTTTTGTGTATTATGCTTTGTTCTGTCTATTATAATGAGTCATGGTTTCATAGGAAATAACTATAGACTGTATGTGATTTTATAGTAGTTATTAAATGCAAATTTCTTATTCTTTTATTTGGGTGGTTTTACTAGGCGCCGGTAGAAGAATGTATACTTGATTACATTGCCAAAATTTTGGAGCTCTTTGAAACCATCAGTGAGGAGTTATATTTTTCAGCTTAGTGGTTCTATAGAGTCGCAGATGCAATGAGATAATTTGTTCTTCACTCACTAATTTTGGTATTGCTGATGCTGAAAATGTGTCATTCATTACTCATCATATATTTGGTTGTTTCTAGGTAATTAAGGAACAATCCAAGTTCATCGACAAAAAATTAGTATTTTACTCAAGCATTAGAGACGGTAATCCATTGGGCTCTATTGTTTCAAAAATAAAAATTGTTCAGCTTCTAGCCAATGTATGATCTTCACGCACACATACAAGTATCTACTTCTTTTGTAATGTTGTTCCTATATATTCCAATGTTCATCACTAGCTTTTCCACATGACAGGTGGATTTGGCTTAAAAATAGAAACTAATCTCATTTTTGGATTTCTATTGTGACATGACATATTCATTGCCTTACTTCTCATTCACCATTTTGAATGCAACCAATGGTTAGTATGTTTCTCCAACAGGTCGAAGTATGTAGTTCTTTGATCATCATTGAATATAACATGGTTCTTGTATTTTTGTTTTGGGGAGATAACTATTTGGAAAAAGTAATAGGCATTTATCCATGTTAACCAATTGTGTAGTAGCTTTGTAATCAGTAATCTTATATTAGATAAAGCATTCAAACTTATGTTGTTTGCATTGTAGCTCCTGAAAGCTCAAAAGCATATAGTGATGCATCCTCAATAAGCAATGCTAGTTCAGCCATTTCTAGTGACTCTCATGTTGCAGCAGTAGAGAGTGGAACCAAGATTGATTTTGAAGAGGTTTCAAGACATAATGAAAACAAGAAAGTAGAAATGACACTTTTGGATCTCTATTGTGGATATGGCGCAATGTCAACGGGCCTTTGCCTAGATGCCAACATGGGTGGTGTTAATTTCGTTGTTGTAAGTTCTGAGTTAATTGCTGTACACAGTTGTACTTTCTCTTCAGATTGTTCCTCCCAATAACCAAGCACTTAGATATAGTTTAAGATTGATTCAATCACTTCCTGGTATCTTAAAATCAACACGACTTTTGAATGACGATCAAGGGAAGCTTATAACTAAGGTTAACCTATGAGATTGCGTAAGTATTGATAATTCAATTTGCTCTCTTTGCATGCAGCAGATGAGAGTCCGCTGCGTTTATGTTTAACTTCTTGTTCTCCTAAATCAGAATGGTGCTTTATAATGCTATCAGATCTCAGCATTCTTGGGATACTGAAATCAATTTAACTTCTTTGGGATATTTGGTGGGATACAATTCTCCAATTGCATAAAGAATTGGCCTAGGTCTTGCACGGTCTGCTCTTTTGTATGAGAAGAACTTTAAAATCGACAAAGGATGGATCACTGAATTTGCTTTCTGGTCCTAATTAGACATGCTGTTATGTTGGAGATCCGCAGTTTTCACCTATGGAAGCAACAAATGTTCCCCTTATTTTGTGTAATAATTGACGCATCTCCAATTTTTTTAGCACCACCAACCTTGAGTTGTTCTAGCATTCTTTGCAATGTTTTTTTAGGAATAAAATTTCTCTATGATATGTATTCTTTTGCTAGTTGTAAAAATCTCACATATCAAAATAGGAAAAAGAATAATGGTTGATGTAGCCATCAACAACGAATTGGAATAAAGATGAATTATTGGGAGTGAATCTGACATACATTCTATTGCAGCAACTCATAAGATTTGTTAAATCCTTAAAGCTTTAGTTCTGCAAGAAGTCAATCATCTTGCTCAATGATGAAATTTTGCTCAATTCCAATTTGAATGTGATATGAAGGTTGACTAAAAGCTATCAAGAGAATGTAACATGTATACCTTTGCATAACATTGTTGGTTCAAGATTGTGGAATTACTCTTTAACAATGCACTTCTTATGCCAAGAAAATGTTGTCTCTTTAGTTGGATGGATAATTTTTCATCCTGCTGTTGTAACTCTTGGACAATTGTTGCCCCTTTTGGGCTTACTAGTAACTTATGCCTTGTTCTCTTTATAATTCAAAAAGAATTTTTTTAAAAATTCCTCCTAAATTCTCTCTACTTTCAACATTTCTCTTTATCTCTCTTCACTTATTAACTCTACTATTTTTCAAAAAAAATTTCAAACACCAATCCAAACAAAGCATTAATGTTTTGAATTGAAAAATATAGCTGTTTTTCAATCTTAGTGCATCATATTCACATTTTATGGTTAAATTAGGGGTCATTTATTTTCTTTGTACGTTGTGCTTTATTCTTCCCGTTGAACTTCTACCATTTCTTTCTCTGTGTAGAAATGGGCCGTTGATCAGAATTCAAATGCATGTGAAAGCCACAGATACAATCATCTCGAGACTGAGGTATAACCCTATCAAATTTTACATTGCTTAACAAATTAAATGCTATTTAAAATATAGTCTAAAAAGTTGAAAAAAATTAATTAATTTTGAGCTACTTAATTCAGGTTGAATTTTTGTGTACTTGCATTTAACGACCATACCCCCGCTACCACTACTCCAGCCCACCACCACAACCACTATCATGTCGCCGCCATCACCACAATGCCACCATTGCACAACCAAACACTCCACCTCCACCACTCCACCACCACCATCACTATCACGGTACCACCCCCACAGCTCACCACCACACCGCTACCACGCTACCGTTGTCGTTGCCGCCGCCACAATGCCACCATTGCATAACCACCACTCACTATCACCATTACAACACCATCACTCTACTGCCACCCCACCATTACACCGCCACCATCCCCACCCTCCCCACTCCACCACCACCACCACCACCACCCCCCTAGCTCCATCACCACCAACCCACCGCCACCACAATCACCACTCCACTGTTACCATAAGTACATTATAACCATTAGTAAATTAAGAGAGAATCAGAACTAAAATTAATTCATTATTTTTCTTAATTTAGTACTTAATATGTTTATCAAATAACTTTTTAGCTTAAAAAATTTAGCATTCAACACTTAATTTTTCAGTTTTTAGTTTCATCAAACACGCCCTTATTACTCCACTACTTTAGCATGTATTTAACTATTTTACCATAATAATATATCTGGTACATTTTGCAAATAACTGATACTCAATTAAACTGTGCTAACAAAATATAAACCATAGTTTTGTTTTAACCCAGTGCCATGGACAAAACTAACTTAGAGGTTCAAAATTCAATTTTTTGCAAAATCCTATAAGAGAAAATAAATTTCTTTTACATATCCAGAAAATAGTAATCACATGAGTAAAAAAAATCCAAAATAAATGAAAAGAAAAGAAAAAAGAAAGAAAGCAAAGAAGTTGCAGCTGGCTTTTGATTTGTAAGAATTGCTGGAAAACATTGATATTGATAACATAGATTGAAGATTATCAAAAAAAAAAAAGATTGAAGACTTTTAACGTAAGACATAGAAAGTAGAAATGAAAACATTGAATGTAAGATATTAAACCATCCCCCCTCTCTCTACAAACATGAGCACCTCTCTTTAATCCTAAAACAACTGCCACACTTTCTCTTCTCTTTCCCCTTCCTCCCCTTGGGTTTATACCGAACTTTGGGTGGCGGGAGAGGAGGAATGAATCCCTACCTTCATATCTGGTTTCCCTTTCCCTTCTCCCCCAAACCGTTTGTTGATTACCGCTGCACCGCTTCTGGGTTTGAAGCCGCGTGGTTGCCAATGGATTCTTGAGTCACCAGCTTGAGAGTTTTGATCAGTAGGGGGTTAGGCAAGAGAAGGGCTGTTCAATGACGAAGGAGAGTTAGGGTTGTTAAACGAACCAAACAGCTTGAGCTCGGCTCGAATTTTGGCTTGTTCAAACTCGTTTGAAAAAAATATAAGCCAAGCTCAATCACATTTTTTTTGTTTGTTTATGAATTCAAGCCAAGCTTGAGCATATGAGTGTTTGGCTTGCATGTTTCACAAGCCAAGCCAAGTTTATCACAAACACAAAATTTTAAGCTTAAGCCAAACTTGAACAATTAATCTCAAAAAGTTTCAAACTCGAGCCAAGCTTGAACACATGTAATAAGGAGTCAAGCCAAATTTGAGCAATATTGTGCTCGACTTGTTTGGCTCAATTAGCTCCCCTAAAGGGAGTGGGGAGTGTATGTTTTACTTTATTTTATTTTTGTCCGGATTTAATCCAGTTTCTGCTCGGATTAGTTCGGTGGGTTGTTGATTTCCATCAATTTTTGATGTTGTCTTTGATATGGAGCTCCGCCATCCCGAGGCGTCTAGTGTTTGTGGTACTAGCTACACGTGGGCTGATCCTTGTTGATAACGGTGTGAAATGAGTGATGGCTCTTACTTAGGCACTAGACATCAGTTTTGTCTCTTTACTTTCCTGTATATCGTCAGTTTTAGGGCATGACTGTCTCTGTATCTCTGTATTCGGGTGAAAGAAGTCTGTAAATGCCGTATGAGTTGATCTATATTCCGGTGGTGATAATTTGTAGATGCTATCTGTATTCTTGTGGTGATAATTTGTAGATGCCGTATAACATTTTTTTAAAAATAAATATGTTTCTTCTATTGATGAAAAAAAAAACGACGTAAGATATTCCATGTTTTTCAACCCAATGTTTTAATTGTCCTTGATTTTTTTGGAAAACTTCAGAAATGGAAAACGGCAAAAAGAGAAATTCTTTTAGAAATGACATGTTTGCTTCTCTTTTTTGAAAAGCATTTTTCAAAAGATTCACCCTAAATTCCTCCTACTTTCAATTATTTCTTTCTGTGAATTACTAATCGGCCCCCCGTGTCAGACACCCCCCTTGACGCTGGTTACCTCTTCTCCTTTTACCCCTGACCCCACCACCCCTTAAACCGAAAATGGCCCAAATATATCCGAACTCATTTTCTGTTATTTTTTTATTTAATTAATAATGTTTATAATCTGTATCTTTTTTCTTTTTTATTTACTTAAAATTATTTTAGTGTTCCGATTTTCAATCCGGTTGAATCGGTGAAAAGATCTTATTTTTTTTTATCATTTTATCTTTAATGGTCATAATAAATTTTTGATCTCGTAGAATCAAATATCTCTTAGGGCTAACTAACAAGAGCCCTAGAGTCAAAATTTAATTATGGCCATTTAGAATAAAATGATTAGAAAACTAAAATTTTTCCACATGTTCAAACGAATTGAAATTTGGAACACTTAATTTTTTAACTATATTTTTAAATATATAAATTGTCTAAAAAGGTTAAAGAATGAAGTGTGTCAAATTTCAATCCATTTGAACTGGTGGAAAGATTTTAGTTTCTTTATTATTTTATCCTAAATGATCATAATTAAATTTTGACTCTAAGGCTCTCGTTGATTAGGCCTAAGAAAGTCGTAAAATCAAATATCTCTTAGGATTAATCAACGAGAGCCCTAAAGTCAAAATTTAATTATGGCCATTTAGGATAAAATGATCAGGAAACTAAAATCTCTCCACTGGTTCAAACAGATTGAAATTTGTAACACTTAATTTTTAACTATATTTTTCATATATATAAACTGCTAAAAAGGTTAAAAAAATTAAGTGTTCTAAATTTCAATTCGTTTGAACTAGTGGAAAGATTTTAGTTTCCTTATCATTTTATCCTAAATAGCAATAATTAAATTTTAATTCTAAGGCTCTCGTTGATTAGCCCTAAGAGATATATAAAATTCATTATGACTATTAAAGATAAAATGATAAAAAAAATAAGATCTTTCTACCGATTCAACTGGATTGAAAATCGAAACATTTAAATAATTTTATATAAATAAAAAAGAAAAAAATAAAGAGTATAGACATTATTGATTAAATAAAGCAAAAAAAAAAAAAGCTCGGATAATTGGTTCTGCAACTTAAGTTGCAGGTGATTGCTTCAACGTTTCTTGCAGGTGATTGCTTCAATGTTGCAGGTAATTGGTTCTGCAACTTAAGCAGGTGATTGCTTCAACGTTGCAGGTACTTGGTTCAAAGTTGAACTTGCAACATTGATAGGATTGTTGCATATTGTAACAATTCGATAGAATGTTGGCCTATATATTTAGTTGCTTATATATTCACTTCTATATGTCTTGGTCTATATATTCATACTTACTCTCATTCACCACATCATCACAATTTTCCTCTATTTTGATTTCATTTTCGTAATTCATAAACGAACATTATGGATCAGTACAATTTTTCATTTTCGGAAAGTTGGTCAGTTGGGAAAGATGTTGCGAATGATGTTCCTTGTGGGGAGAGCAGCTCCAACGTTGGGCGTGATTACACAGCAGAATTTACAACTGATCAGGTTAGTTATTAATGTTGTTATTATACATATTTGTTACTTATTTTTGTTAATGTTGTATGCATCTCAATAGAAAACATCGATCGGAAGCCCACAAGCTAAGTAGCACGCAGAACATGAATAAACTTGGAATTATTAGGTCCATAAATAAAATACTAGGAATTAGGTCCGTAAATAAAATACTCCAGTAATCAAGCAATTCTTACTTTTTTTGAAGCAAACAGATATAATATGTGTTGAAATGAAATGCGAGACTTTGGTGACACGTGGGAGCTGATTTGTGTAGCCAGTGTGAAATGCGCGACTTTCTTTTTTTCGATAAGATAAAAGGGCAGTATGAGTGTTTTATTTTCAACCCATATTGAACCCATTTTAACCCACATAAACCCATGTATATATGGGTTTATATGGATTCAACTCATATTAACCCATTATACAATATAGGCGGATTTGGTTGGGCTATAAGTGGGCAGATTTGAGCGGGTTAAAAAATATGAGTTGAGATTGCCACCTCTAATTAAAACAAAAAAGAAGAAGATGTTATCACGTCTTTAACAAAACGTGATTAAAATAAATCATACATTTTATCATGTTTGCAAAAAAAAATGTGATTGAAACAAGTAATTACAATCACAGTTCTACCAACACTGTGATAAGAAATATTAATTACTACGGGTTTATTACCAAAGTGAGATTAAAAACTCATTCCATATTTCTTTATCACACTTTTCTTAAAACTGTGAATCTTTATCTATTTTTTGAGTGTTATCTTTAATATACGGGATATTACATTGTGCTTACACGTATTTTTTTTTTTTTTTGTTATAGATATTTGAAACTAGAGCTGTCATGGTAAATTGGGCGCGGAGAGTTGGTAAGAAAAATGGTTTTGTGATTGTTATAAGTAAATCTGCTAGTATAAAGGGAAACAAGATACCGAAGTGCATTCTTATTTGTGAAAGGGGAGGATTGTACAAACCACCACAGAAAGGGCATTCAATGTAAAGGAATACTGGAACTAAAAAATGTGATTGCCCGTTTAAGTTACGAGGTGTACCACAACCTCCAGACGGTGTCATGTAGAGTTTGAAGGTTGTTAAAGGTTTTTATAATCATGAACCAGCTGAAAGTTTTGAGGGACATGAGTACCCGTCAAGGCTGACCCCAATCCAGCAGCAATCAGTTTATGATATGTCTAGCAGCACCGCGCCTCGAGAAATTCTTAATTTCCTAAGACAACAAGACTCGTCAATTAGTACAGGAATTAAGAGTATTTATAATATGAAGGCACTGTATAAGAAAGAGCAACTGGGGGGTCTATCTCCTATTGCGTACGTCTTGAATGAATTAAATGAGAAAGGATACATTTACGACTATCTTACAAATGAACACACCAACGAAATTACAGATATTCTTTGGGTTCATCCTAAAAGCCTAGAGCTATCTATCAATTTTTCGTCCGTGTTGATTATTGATGCGACGTACAAGAGTAATGAGTATTGGATTCCACTCTTGGAAGTTGTGGGTATCACATCCACAATGAAAACTTACTCTCTTATATTTGCATATTTGAATAATGAGATGAAAGAGCGACTGATATGGGTATTAGATACTTTAAAGAGATGGATGGTTGAAAAAGGGGCAGCGTTGCCATCGGTGGTTGTTTTAGATAGGGATCTGGCACTTCTTGGCGCCATTGGAATATGTTTCCCCTTTGCACAACACATTCTTTGTATTTGGCACATAAACCAATGTGTAATGAAGAAGTGCAGCTTTATGCTTAGTACGAGGTGGGACGAGTTTTCCGAAACGTGGCAGTTGCTTATTCGTTCATCGACACCGATGTCTTTGCAACAAAGGTGGAATGCCATGTGCGGAGAGTTTAAGTAATACTCTAATGCCATACAATACCTTTGGGATACATGGTTAGGTCCTTACAAAGAGCGATTTGTTGCAGCATATACAAACCAGTTTATGCACCTCGAGAGCAATTCAAGCCAAATGTAACTTTCTTATAGTCATTGTATATTTATTGTCTTACACTAAAGAATACTTTATGTAACTTTCCTATTTAACACAATGTATTATTAAATTACAGGGCGGAATTTGTGCATGCGAGACTCAAACGATACTTGGGAGATACCATGTTCTCGCTTCAAACATCTTTTCAGAAAATAGAAAAGATGTTGACCAGTCAGTTCGGGGATATTCAAGGGTCATTCCAGAAATCTCTCAACATTCCATGACACATACATATACATGAAGACATTTATAGTGAAATCAGAGGTCGCATTTCATTACAGGCAATGGACTTGATCCATAAGCAGGCACAACGCACTGATAACGAAGCTGGCCTTTGCTTTTGTAAGATCAAAAGGACACACGGATTGCCATGCTTTCACGATATTGCACTTTACCATTCTATGGATAGACCAATTCCGCCAAGTTCTATCCACCATCACTGGAGTACGTTATCCATGCATGCCCAGAGGCATACTAACGAGGGAGCACGATCCGACAGAACAGCTTAACTTATTGAAAGATTAAATGAAATGGATTCTGACAGTCGAGAGTCTATGATGGACAGGTTTCTCGATATGGCGGATCCATCTCGTTGCACAGTTCGACCCCTAGCATATAACACAGAACACAGGGGTCGACCTACAGGCAGAGATGAGCAGAATAAAGGTCACATACATTCCTTCATAGTATCCACTTCAGAATCTCGAGCCTCACGTATTCCAACATCTCGAACGAGCAATGGGAGGGATCACCTCATTGAGAAATTTCCTCAGCAGTATCAGTGTTATATTTCCCACTGTGTTGACGTTCGACCCGACGGTCATTGTAACGCCCTCGATTTTCAACATAATTAAATAATCCAATTTAATAAAAGAACCTCGCGTAACATAGATAATACCCAAAAGATTTTCCTCACTTGTCAAATTTACAAACAAGTCCCCCTGTTTAAATAAGTACAACATTGGCACCTCGGCCCAAAACAACTGAGATACAGGTACAACACGGTCAGAATACTACAAACTTTAGTCAGACGATAATTCAAGAGTTAATTAGTTACAAAACCATCTTTGGCCAAAAGAAAATCTATTACAAAGATGAATGAGTAACTAAATAAAGTTTAGTTTCCAAAAGCCTTCATGTACAAGCACACCGTTGCATGCAGCCTACTGTCCAACGTTCGAACCTGAAAAGAAGGATTTTATTGAGCTACACTAGCCCAGTAGGAAAATCTTTACCAAATTTATATGTAAACATGATGACGAGTGCAAACTAGAGAGGATAAGGAAATACAGTTCGACAGACGATAACCAATCAATTCGTAAATGAAACCCTATTGAAATCGAATGCATAAACTATGTGACATTAATCCCACAAATAACCCCTACTCGACTCGCTAACCCGAACTTCACCATCGGTATTTCCACCACTTGCGTTACCGGAATGACACCAAAGGGATTACCGTGTTACCACCACTTGCGTCACGGTGACCCCTAACGACTCGGGTTACCGTATTACCACCACTTGCGTTACGAAACCCCTAAGTCTCCGTATTACCACCACTTGCGTTACGAGACTTCCTAAACCACCTTCAACCAAGAATCAACTATTCCCTCATATAACATACAAGCTAAGACTCCCCCATGAACCCATTCATAGATGGAACACCCTACATTATGCCAAAGTCATCACAAATGCACCATGAATGATCACTCAATACCAACAATCTATAGAAAGTACATTACAACGTTTAACTAAATCGACTCGTATTCGAGTCTTATTAACGGAAGTCCAACGGACCAAGGAATACATCGAGCCATCATAGGAAGTCAATTAGACAAGCTTGAGATAGTTTAGGAGGTGTCCAAAAGGATTTAGAAGTGATTGGAGGTCTAAACAATCAACGAAGAAGCAAAAGGTGCAAAACTGGAGTTAAGCTCACTGTATCGATACGCGCTTAATCCGTATCGATACAATACTCTCTGACCAAAAGATAAGCTAATGGTATCGATACGGCCTTAATCCGTATCGATACCACGGGGCTTCGGGTAGAACTTTCAGCAGATTTTCAGACGTCCTCTACAACCAAAATTCAACAATCAAGGGCACGATTCTACACCAAATCAACACATAAACATGTAAAAGAGGTAAAGAAGTCTCTACCTCGCAATAATGGTCGAGATTCAAGCGTTTTTGAACGAGCCCTAGCTTTTTGAACTCCGAAACTTCGATTTAAACTCAACCCAAGGATCTCCGAGCTTAAGAACGCGATTGCAAGGCCGGAGGGAGGTTGTTTCTTGAAGATTTTGGGAGATGGAGTGGAGTTTTGGGTGAGAAGAGAGGAGAGAGAGAGATAGCCGGTGGAGGGAGGGAGAGAACGGATGAGAGAGAGTTAGGAGAGGAGAATTTGATCTCCTACAATGCACACACCCACCTTATATACCCATATATCTTTAAATCACACACATACTCCCTCAACTTTCTACTCTTTCAAATCAAGCCCCAATCTAATTAATCACCAAAAAAATCCCTATTTTCTCAATTAGGCATTTAATAATTAATTTCAAAAATCAAAATTATTCGGGTCTCCACAGTCATTGTGGCTTCAGGGCGTTAGCCGCGCAACTTTATGGTTCTGAAGATTAATGGGCTCAAGTACGACATGACCTTATCCAAGAGATTGAACAAAATCGGGTCCTGTACGATCTGCTTTATCCAGAACGTAATTATGTATCCCATGTGCTACAAAGACTTCGTTGCTTCCAGCCATCAGCACCAAAGGATCATTGGATGGATTCTATATCATTGAGACTTGTCATCGCATCAACGTACAACGTTGTACTACATACATTCGATATGATTGCTTCCAGTTGTTTCACCCACTTGCCGTTGAGCTCCCATCCAGTTCCATTCGCAACGCACACACATAGCTATTGGTCGTATTAATGACAATCACTTCGTGCAAATTTTCCTATATCGTAATTATCCTGTACCACCTATCATCATATGGTGGAGGCCAAATGCATCAAATGAAGCACACGGATGGGCTCATCCTTATGAAGCACGCCGCCTCCAATTGTGGTATGAAGTAATGGAGATAGATCCGCCAGGATGACGACCACAATTTGGCTGAAATATTGACTAAATTTGTGTATTTATTTATGTTCATGTATTGGTTCTATATACTCAATTGTAATTAAATGAAGTTTAATTTCAATTTGCATTATTGACTGTTCAGAGAAATATAAAGTAAATTTAAGTTGATTCAATATACATAATTTACTTCAATATATATATTTTCACTGGTTCAAACTGATTAAAATTTGGAACACTTAATTTTTTTTACTAAAATTTGACATTCTGTCTGAAAGATTAAAAAAAAATTAAAAGATTAAAAAAATTAAGCATTGGTTCAAAGTTGCTCGTTGGTTAAAAAAAAGTAATTATGATATTGGTTAAAACTGCAAACGGTCTAAAACTATCCAAACCTTTTTTCTGTTATTTTTTCTTTATTTAATTAATACTAATAATTATACTTTGTATCTTTTTTCTTTTTTATTTATTTAAAATTATTTTAGTGTTCCGATTTTCAATCCGATTGAATCGGTGGAAAGATCTTGGTTTTTTTTATTTCATTTTCAATTGTCATAATGAATTTTTGAACTCGTAGAATCAAATATCTCTTAGGGCTATTCAACGAGAGCTCTAGAGTCAAAATTTAATTATGGCCATTTAGGATAAAATGATTAGAAAACTAAAATCTTTCCACCAGTTCAAACGGATTGAAATTTAGAACACCTAATTTTTCAACCTCTTTAAAGAGTTTAAACTACCACAGAAATATAGATTTTCCGTTTTACATTATTTCACAATCAATATTAGGCTCGTTTGATAGGTTTCATGAGTACATTTCAAAAATATAAAAATTTTTAAAAAAAATTATGTGAAACAAAAGTTATTAGCATTTAAAAATTTATAAAAAAAAAAGAAAAAAGAGAGAGACTGAGGTGTAAGAGAAAGAAAATGCAGAGGTGGAGGTGGGGGAAAAATTGGAAATTGATAGGCCTGTGTCAGACACCCCCTTGACATGGGGCTGATTAACACCTCTTTTTCTTTTTCTATCTCTCTACACTTATTACCCTTTTTACTTTTTAAAAAAAAATTCGAAATGTGTTTCACACAAAGCAAATATTGAGAAATAGGAGTATTCTATACTCCGAGCATTTGTTGTTTTTTTTTTCTATTTTTTTATTATCTCTAATTTGAAAAGCCAACAAACTTTTTTCTAGATAAGATTTTCCCGCAAGTCCACAACGGCCCTCTCTCTCTCTCCACAGCCCACAGTCGCGCATTCCGGTCAAGAGAGAAAGCCATGGAAGAGAAATGCGAACAAGGGTCTCCAATGGGTTCAAGTATGGAATCCGAAGGACAGGGAAGACTATACGAGGCGTACAACGAGCTACACGGGCTAGCTCAGGAGTTGGAGACCCCATTCGACGCGCCGGCGGTGCTGGTGGTGGGCCACCAGACCGACGGCAAGAGCGCCCTCGTGGAAGCCCTGATGGGCTTCCAGTTCAACCACGTCGGCGGCGGCACCAAGACCCGCCGCCCCATCACCCTCCACATGAAGTACAACCCCGATTCCCACTCCCCTCTCTGCCACCTCATCTCCGATTCCGACCCCTCCCTTGCCCTACACAAGTCCCTCCATGAAATTCAGGTGACACATTGGATATAACTACGTTTTGTATTGTTTACTCTGTTACTCTCGGGAAAGTTATTGTTAGATTAGCACCTCAGATACATGTGTTTGTATCTAACGTAACTAATTACTGTGTGTAATGTAGAATAATAAGGCCGCATTCTTCCTAAATTACTCTTTCGGTCTATGTACTAGCACTGACACGTACATGTGATATGACACCGACACTCCGACACCTGAATTTTTGAAAAATGGAGGTCACTGACGCGTTAGACGACACGTTTTAAAAAGCATATATTTATACTATCATATGAAGCCAAAGTAAAAAATTGAAGGTTCTAATCATAAATATGCAACACCACATATACGTTAAATTATAACCATCATCATATCGTTCATAAAAACATTTTGAATAAAAGCATTTGATCATTTGTGTGCACTTCTAACCAATGAACCATCATCTGTCACACAAAAAAAATGTTTCCCTATTTTTTAATTAGATCATACTATTTTTTTAAACTTGTTTTCCAAGTGTCTGAGAGACCCCGGAGCATTTTTTAAAAGTGTCTCCTGAGTGTCCAAACGGAAAACATTGATAAAAAATAGGACACTTTGAATACGAGTGTTGGACACCGACATTGCCTCTGACGAAAGTGTCTGCTACATAGCTTTCAGTATTTTGGTTCGTCTTTTCTAAATTTTCGTCAAATATTTTAGATTATCTTGTTCTCAACGAAAGAGTCTAAAAAATAAAAGGTACGACCAAAAGTTAAAAAAAAAGGTTCAGACGAAAAAAGTTTAAAGCAAGTTTTTTTTTGTCTTTTGTGTCATGTTATCTGAACTTTTTTCAACTTCAATTCATTTCTTTATACTTTTCTAGTCCCTCTTGTTGAGACGAACCATTGCTCCCGAAATTTTGACCTAAAACTAAACAAGAAATTATGAAAATAAATAATACCAAAGGAAATACAAGACCAATAATTTAGGAAGACCAAGGACTTAGATTGGGTGTCAATAATTCGTTATCCGTATAGTGGTCCTGCTTTTTATTACAGATTTCTTGATTATTTGCAAAAATAACTTGTATGGTGTAGCTTTTATAAGCTTGTATAGGAGTTCAAACTATTTTGTCGGGTAAGTTGTACAATAGCTTTTGATTGAGTGAAAAAGTCTAAATTGTCTTTAATGATTCTATATATCTACTTTGAAACCAATGAGTTTGTCTTCCATCCGTAGCTTTATTAACTCAAATTAAGTATAAAGCTACAAATTGAAAATAATCTCTCTTTTTTTGAAGGAAAATAAGCTGAAAAAGCAAAATAAGTAATTATTTATTAGTGCTAGCAAACACTCTTTATTAACTTTTTAAGCAAATAAGCTAAATAAGTTAGCTTATAAGTGCTTGCAAACAGGGCCATTACCTTGAGCAGTTTGTTGTTTATGGGTGAATTTAGTGGAAATGAGACAGTATTACGACGGGGATAAGCAATTTCAGAAAAGTATTATTGTCTTGTTCTATATGTGATCTTTAACGAGCAGTAGCGATAACCAAACCTTGACAGAATACCAATTTCAAGCAACTATCAAGAAGCTTACTTGTTTTTAGAAGTCAAGTCAACACACAAAATAACTCAAATGGTGAAATAACTTCAATGGGGGCTCTAAAACCCTATTGGAGCCTTGATTTATTGGTAACCATGCTTTTTTGCAAGATTAGATCCACTCTCTCAACGTAATAACCGGTGTCCAAAAAATCAGCCTAGGCAGTGTCCGTCAGTCTTGACTAAGGGCCTTGGCGCTAACCTCAAGGGTTGGCAAAGTGGGCTTGAGCAAGCAATAAGTGCTTGACTATGAGGTCACATGTTCGAATCCCACGGAGGCCAACCATCTCAAACCTTAGGGCCATTGGGATTATGCCCGATCGTTACCTTCAGAACCCTGGAATTAGTCGAGGTATGCACAAGCTAGGCTTGACATCTGATTATCTTGAAAAAAAGGGCCTTGGCGTTGAATAAGGTGCTGGGACGATTAGTTGGTGATTAATCAGCTAGGCGGTTGGGCGGGATTAATCGGAGATTTTTCAAATTTATGGGGGTTAGTTATTGTGGTAATATACTACAAGGGGTTTGGACTGATATGGAGAAGAAGAGGAGTAATTGACTAGTGATGTTGTACTACTTAGTTGTACTTGGTTTTGAACTTTGAGCATTGATTTTTGTAATTGACTAGTTATTTGGTTCAACTTGGTTTCATTTGGTTTGAACTATGAACAAGGAACTTTGCCTTATGGATTGACTAGTTATTTGGTGGTACTTAGTTTTCATGTCTCTATAGAGTACATATCAAAAAGTTTAATTTTGATGGATGGATAGATGGATTAATGTTCATGTTTTCATTTTGGATGTTATGTTGTTCCACTTATATTTGGGAACAAAAAATCCTGACTAATCTCTAGTCGCCGATTAATCGGCCTAGGCACTAGGCTGTGATCCGACAAGCGGCTAGCTACCTTTAGAGCACTGATAATCACATACAAAGAAGAACTCATGCTCATAATGGTTACGTGATGCGAATGTTGAGGCAATATTACCATCTGTGGAGGAATCCAAGTGTTGTGGATCAGCATTGATAGAGTGAATCTCATTTGCTACTGAATTTCAGTTCTGAATGTTGTCAAGCCATTTCTAACTCCCTCAGAGAGTCTTCTGTTTCTTTTCCATGTTTCCTTTCTCTAAAAGGACTTCTCGCATTATGGCCTTTCTGCCATATTTGTGTTCACTCCTGCTTGATAATAATGAAAAGACATTAATGATGTTGATCATTATTCTAAGTTTGTTACATTATTCCCACTTTGAGATTGATTGAAACAATTGGTAATGTGGTTCGACCTTATAAGTTCTTAACCTTTGTTTTCTTGTAGGCATACATTGAAGCTGAAAACATGAGGTTAGAGAACGAGCCCTGCCAATTCTCTGCCAAGGAAATCATAATCAAAGTAGAATATAAATATTGTCCAAACCTCACCATCATAGACACTCCAGGACTAATTGCTCCTGCACCCGGTTGGAAAAATCGAGCTTTACAGGTCTATTGTCATGCCAAAAAATGGTTGTGAATAGTGTTTCCCTCTTTAGTAAATCATTTCTAGTGGTTGTGAATAGTGTTGCCATTTATATGGCAGGGCCAAGCTCGCGCAGTGGAGTCTCTAGTTCGAGCTAAGATGCAGCATAAAGAGTTCATCATATTATGCCTTGAAGATTGTAGTGATTGGAGCAATGCAACAACACGGAGGGTGGTAATGCAAGTACGTGTTTTCTAGTACTAAAGCCAAGTTGCTTAAATTGTTGCACTTTACTGAAGATTAACATAAGGCCTGGCTTTCATGGAGAAACGCCAATCTTCATTAGTTTACCAGTTACAAATGAAAGCCATACATTTTTTATGCTGTACTGGTGGAGCATCCTAGGAGGTAGTGATTCCTTGAAATAGGTTTTTGGTGCAAAAAGGTTTATTGTCCTTATTAATCATGTGCAGATTGATCCTGAGCTTTCAAGGACTGTGATTGTCTCAACAAAGCTAGATACAAAAATACCCCAGTTTGCACGTGCTTCAGATGTGGAAGTTTTTCTTTCACCACCTGCATCTACTCTTGATGGCTTCATGTTAGGTGACTCACCCTTTTTCACATCTGTGCCTTCAGGAAGAGTGGGTTCTGGACACGAGTCTTTTTATAGATCAAATGACGAGTTTAAACAGGTTTTTCCTTGTACCATTCTGGCATTAATTCGCAAGTCACAATGCATGTTGATTTCTGATGATAAATAATACCGGCTAAGGCCTTTATAACCTAAACCACGGTTATGTGCATGACATGTGTTGTTTCAATGTGCTTAATAACTCTGGGGGTCAATCATCTCATTATATTATGGACTTCAAAAATTGAACCTGGAAATCTATAATAGATGCCTGAAATAACCTTTCACATTGGTTTTTTTGAACAGTGAATTTTTTATGTTAATCTTGAAATTTTTACAAGACTAATAGGAGCAAGGAAACAACGTCATGTTTAGAAGAACAATCAGTCCAATCCGAGACCCAAGCCTACGATTGGCAAGAAACCAATCCATGACACCCAAATGGGACAAAGCCCAAACACCCTATATGGGTCTAAAAACCTAGATGAATACAAATTTAGGACAAAGAGGCCTAAAATGCCTAAATCATATTATAACGCTCAACAGTGGGGCCAAGCCCAGTCCAAATGGAACCAAACCTGGCCCAAACCCCAAGCCTAACCCTAACCCTAACCCAAAGACAGCCACCGCACACCCCTGCCCCAAACCGCCGACCACCATACCCAGGTGAACAACCACCACCAAAAATCCAGAACAAGGCCACGAACAAGACCACCTTTCACATTGTTAAAACAGCTGTCCTCTTGTATCCTATAGGATCACAAGAAAGAAAGTAACATATAGCAGCTGGAAGCCACATCAAGGCCTCAAGAAAACCTAGTCTCAGTTTGGTATTATGGGAAAACAAGTTAATTTATGGTATAGCTGTCAGAATCGAATGGGAGAGTTGGAGATCAGATCCTTCCATGGACAGACGTAGTGATAGGAAGAGAAAGAGCAGCTTGCAAGTCACAACTATAGGTTTCAAGGTGTGGAGGACTTTTTTGGTCAGCGATGAATGTTTGGTACATGTAGGTGTTACTTTAATTTTTACAAGATGGAAGAAATTGAATGACCTTTTTGTGGAACCAGGCTCCAATAGACAATGTAAAGACTAGATTTCCGAGTTTATTGCATCATTGTGTCACATGAACCTTAGCATGGGTATTTTTCTCAATTTTGTTGGCAAATGGAGTGGTGAGAGTGGAATTGTGATTTAGGAATTCAGTATCTTATTGTTGAATTGTTGTATGCTTCCTGAATGCATGGATGGTGTTTCCTTAGGTGCCTTCTATACTTGATTTGGTTATCAAAAAGGAAAAAGAAACTACCAGAAGTGCTGTGACAGTGCTGTGCAAATAAGAATTAGCTTCTGCCCATTTAATCGATACTAGATCAGTTTTACATTCCCAATAAAAGACAGTTCATACAGGACTGGACATATTATCAGTGTTGGGGTCAAGAAAACGTACTTAATTGGTTTTCAACTTCTTATGTTTTGTCTGTACTCTTTGTTCTTTAAAATCTTTTTAGGACTTCATCAGTTTTATCCTGTTCGTTATGTAGGCTATTTCTTTAAGAGAGGTAGAAGACATAGCATCTTTGGAGGAGAAGTTGGGACGTCCACTCTCAAAGCAGGAAAGAAGTAGAATAGGTGTGAGCAGTCTCAGGCTATTCTTGGAGGAGTTGCTGCAGAGAAGGTGGGTAGTTTTTATTCGTCTCAAATGGAAGTGCAGTCAGTTCAGTTTTCTTTTTGTTACTTCTATAACTAAATATTTCTATATTATTTCAAGGTATATGGAAAGTGTTCCACTGATCATTCCGCTTCTTGAAAAAGAATATAGGAGCACAACAAGAAAGCTAAATGAAATAAATCAGGAACTCAGGTTTGTACTTTAAATTAATAATTGCAATGCAATCTCTTTTTTTTTGGGTTGAGGAAGTTGAGGTGGAGAACAACTTAAGACCTACACAGCACATTCACTAAAGGTAAGAGAGGAACAATAAAGAGGGTGAACAAGTTTTCTTCTCTTGGGAAGTTGTTTTTTTGTTTTTTGGGGCGTTCACTGGGTGCTTAACACCTTTATGTTATGGTCTTCTGTATAAATTCTCTTTGTAATGACAGACAAATGCCATTTTCTTCTTTATATTTTTCTGTTTTCTTTGTTTCTTCCCTTTAGCACTTTGGATGAAGTAAAACTGAAGGAGAAAGGAAGAGCTTTCCATGATCTGTTCCTGACCAAGGTCTCTGCAAACCCCATTACTCAGCTCTTTACAGTAGTATTTTATTGCTCATTTAGTCCAAATTTGTGATTTTATTAAAAGAGGGTCCTCAAAGATTGTATGTGTGGTATGCAAGTTTTTTATATGTAAATCTGTGAAGACAATTCCTGTTAGATTTGGGCTTTTGTTGATAGTCTGTAGATTGTATGGAATACCTTCTTCCAGTTAACGTACGAATGTGTTCTAAATTATTTGATATGAGGAGCAGTTTAATCTTGTCTTTCCTATTGGTGGATTCTGACAAAATTGTTCTTTATTTCTCAGTTGTCGCTACTGCTGAAAGGGACCGTTGTTGCGCCTCCAGATAAGTTTGGTAAATTATTATGATCTTTCTTCCCTGTGGATAGGCTTAGCATGGTATATTGTATCTTGTGGTACTTTCTATTCTGAGGAGTTTTTTTTCTCTGTTTTTTTTAATGAATGTCTCTCCAAATATAGTCATGGTTATATTATCTACTATGTACGTTTTTTATGATTTGATTTTGATTTGGGTTGTTGTGTTACTTATTTTAGTGTCTTATGTTTGCAGGGGAAACACTACAAGACGAGAGGATTAATGGAGGGGCACTCATTGGCATTGATGGTCTTCAGTTCCCACAGAAGATAATACCTGTAAGCTTTAGTCTTGCCATGTCATTGATCTCTCTCTAAGCTGGATTATGTGGATATCTTGCATATTCTACAGCATAAGAACTACGGTACTCGCAAATTGTTTGGAACGTTTGCCCTCATTTCCATTTTGTTAATTATTGCGACTATCACTCATGTGGTTTCTTTTATGCGTAATACTTTCGTTCTCCCAAGTTTTCTTTTTTTTGCTTGGATCCCTACGGCCTACACTTATGACAATGTTAAAACGTACCTGTTAGGTTCTCGCATGGGCCCATGACTTTGCTTGATATTTTTATTTCCTATTGAAATCAGTGTCACTGATCTGGCCAACTGGTATACAGATAAATTAGAGATACAAAATGTTTTTGTTTATCTTGCTTTGCATCCATATTTCACAAAATTCTCCTCAGAATATTTTTGGTTAAAGAATATAAGCACCTCCACACAAAGTTTTTTGTATTCTTTGTACTCATTGAAGAATCTTTTTGTTACTCCCTCTCATGTGCAATGCTTCTTGCGCGTCAAGACGCAAACATCCATGCATGCAGAGAGCTAATGCATATGGGAATAAATACAAGCAAATATACTTGAACCCAACACCTCTGCAACATGAGCTCTGATAGCGTGTTAGATGTTCAATTTTAGCCAAAAGCTGTAGCAGTTACGAGTGGGCCCAACAAAGTCTATCAAACTATCCCACGCTTGTAATTCAAGAGATTAATATAATGGGGGATTGCAATTGTAGACTTTTTTGGATATATTATTCCTCTTAGCTAACTCAGTTATTCATCTTCCTTATGGTCAGACTAGCAGTTAGGATATTGGTTCACATTTATCCTTTTGACTTTTTTGTGTCTTCTTTTTTCCAATTTGGGTTAGTGCCCTGAATCTTAGTGACTCTATTAGGCTATTATGGATAATGATATTCTGTCCCTTCTGTTTTTTTTTCAATGCAAGTAGAGAAACTTGGTGTTCTACTGAGTGCAGAATTCAGGAATGCGTCTTTATGGGGGTGCTCAATATCACCGTGCAATGGCTGAATTCCGTTTTGTTGTCGGAGGAATCAAATGCCCTCCAATCACACGTGAAGAAATAGTAAATGCATGTGGAGTTGAAGATATTCATGATGGAACAAATTATTCTAGGTATCCCTGGTTTTCTGAGTTGCTCGGGAAAATTGATTTCTATCAAATTATTTGTTCTTGCTCTAATTTTCTTTTCCTTCCCTCTGTTTCTCTGAAATTAGGACAGCTTGTGTGATTGCTGTTGCAAAGGCCCGTGAAACATTTGAGCCTTTTCTTCATCAGGTGATAATTTTCATTTAGGGTTGAAAGTACTTTTGTTTTCTTTTGCCTATTCTGCTTTTTGTAGTCTTGATTTATATAACTGCATGGACTTCGGTACACATGCTTGATTCCAATGGAGGGTAGACCGCTTTTTAGGAGATGCTAACTAATGAGTTGTTTGTGGATACATTAATCCGTCAAAGATTAGGTACAATTCTCGCAATTAGAAGCTAGGTATATATAGTTTTTAAAGACTTTATAATCTAGTAGAAGGGTATTACTGTAAACAGAATCTAAAGAGGGAAATGTAGTATGCATCCTGAATCATGTATGTGGGAAAAATGTTAGCACCTTCCATTGCAGTTTTTTTTTGCTCAGCACTTTGTATTCCAGTTCCTAATGTAAAATTTTGAACATATCAACCATACTACCTATTTGCATAAGATATACAAATATAAACGATCTAGATAGCCTTCTACACTCACGGTAGTTATTTTTATCCGTGGTTTACCTTCTTGACATTTTTTGGATCCTGTTGTATAAACTATAGGTGTTCCTTAGGGTTTCTATTTATGAGTGCGATCAAAATTGCAAAACCCAGTATAAAGTCTTTCCCGTCCATCCATATTGAAGCTGAGGTGGTGAGCTTGGAGCAGCTTTTCTTTCATTCTGTTCATATGACGGTTGGAGCCCTATATTTCTGCCTTTTATGTTTGCGGAGAATCAGAGGATGATTACCAAGGTTGTTAATCCTGTACCGTACCGGCCAGTATGTATCGGATTGGAGGAGAACCGGTACTTTACACCTTCAATACTGTCCCAGCTCTGATTTCGGGTCTTACAGGAAAGTACCGGCGATTCTGGCCGGTACTATTTTTGAACAGAGAGAGAGAGAGAGAGAGAGAGAGAGAGAGAGTCTGAGTTTTTTGGGCAGCAGCAGCCAAAGGAAAGGAAGAGAAGGACTTGTTTGGAATTAGGGTTTGAACTTTGAATAGGATATGTCCCCAGCCCAAGGGCCAACACGTGAATAAAAGAGATCACTTCAAAAAATAAAAAAGCACATGAACAAGATCTGTATTTAATTATAATTGTTTATTGAGTAAAACTACCATAAACTGGTGGGGTTTTTATTTTTTTGTTTTGTAATGGGGTATTTTCAAGTTATAATACACACACATATATATAATATTATTAGTAGCGATAAATCTGAAATGGTACCCGGTATTTGTCCAGTACCAATATGTACTGTACCAATTGAAAAACCGGTACCGTAGCCAATACGGTATTTAGAACCTTGATGATTACAGTAAGGTAGGGTCTGGTCTTTCATTTTCCAGAGCCTGCGATCAATTATGAGAACTCTTTGTTATTAGGGGAGTTGGTATTTGATAATTTGAGCCTCTAGTCCCATTAGTCTGGAATGTATTAGAAGTTTTAAATTGGGCCCATTAATTTGAGCCTCTTGTTTCATTTCATGAAGGCTAATGTGCTCAAGATATTGATTTTCAATGTGGCTTAAAATCCTTGCCTTAATATTAGTATTAGTCCTTTGGAGGTAGTGGCAAAAAATCTTACCACATTTTTTCCAAATTCTTGCAAATTCAGCTTAAGAACTGTCCTTCGCTGATAGTTTGGTATTTGAACCATTGAAAGTAGGTGGACCTAATTAAAGCGGTAAAAAGTTTCTGCCTTTGGAGCTTATATGCCCTTACAGGTCCGCATCAGTTTTTTTTTTTTCCAACTATTGTATTCTTTTGACTTCCCAGATGTAAATTTCTTGACTATTTTGATCTTCCAGTACCTTTCCAAATCCCCATTTTCTCAATCATATTACAGCAATAACTTGATCCCTACCACCTGTAGGTAGCTTTAGGCAATTATTAATGATGTAGATACCTTAAAGCCAGGTAGCTTGAAATTGTAGTAATCCACCTCCTGATAAGGTTCAAATAGAGTTCTTGCTCCTTTGGAACTACAAATTATGTAACATTTAGGCATCATATATGGTAATGTTGGGGTAATTATATGAGGGTCCACTTTTTGTGTTTCTAGAAAACACATATTCTTTAGATTCTGCTAAAGTTGAGCCACCATACCTATTTTTTGTACTTTGTTCAACATATTCTTTAGTAGTCTTTACCAACACCTCATTCAACAAATAGGAATGAGTTTGTAAATTTTGTATCCGTGAAAGTTGCTAAAATTTTGATACCTTAAAAAGTATTCCAAGGGACTAGAACCCCTATGATATAAACTAGATTCTCATGAAAGGCACAATGTCGTACTAGAGAAGAATCGCCCATTCTATTATCGTTTGTGAGATTCGCATTTTTAGACTACGCTCTGTGAATCTGGTTTTCCTTCATGATTGATGATGTTAAGTTCATTGAAATTAATTGTGGCATTCTAGTCATTATCAATCGGCAAAAACTAAATGGCCATTAATTGAACGAACATGTTATTTTAGACAGACAAAAAAATCTTTGAAGCTTTGAACGTTATAGACCAATCTTTGATCCTGGGCAGAAAAAAAATTATTGTGGGCCATTAATTGAGAATGAACAAGTTATTTTATACAAAAAAAATATTGTGGTGATGTGTTTTATCAAGTGCTTTAGACTTGTTGACTAATTATTTTAAGAGCACAATTGTATAGATGGAAGCCCTATAACACCTTGGTGGCCTAGAAAGCTTTCCTTCTTGCTATCGTGCAGTTGTGATGGTATATTGTTATTTTCATGCAAGATTGGAAGCATGTGCTAAATACATGTAATCTATATTTCCATAATTACACCCACAGCCATCATCCTAAAGTAGAATGGACAAATTGAGGGGCCTGAAGGTAGCTTGGGCACTAACTTACCCTGCCTCTTCTATCTGCCTGAGTGGCTTCAATCCGACTTTGAGTCTCTTGTTTGGTAGCCAAAGCTTTCAGAATGATACCGAGTGGTGGTTCCTATGCTCATGCATGAGTCTCTAAAACATGAGGAGTTCAATCTCCTGATAGTTTGAACTCTTTGGAGCTTAAAAACTTGTTGGTAAGTGAATTCTCGGTGACTCAGCAGGCCATTCTCCAACTGTTTATCCCGCTTCCATCAACCTTTGTCATACATTTCCATCAAGTAATACAGCAAGATTATGGAGCATCCTTTCAAACTGTAGTTTTTGTGTTTGTGTGTGTGTGACTGTGTGTGATCGCAGTTTGGTTTCTCTTTTTATATTATTTTTCTATTTTTAGAAATGCTTTCGCCAGTTCTTTTTCTATTGTTTTAATTGTTCTTTGTATCACCCTTTTCTTCAAACAGTTGGGTGTTAGACTCTTGCACATTTTGAAGAGATTGCTCCCCATCTCTGTCTATCTTCTTCAGGTAAGTGTTATCGTCATTAGTGGATTGCTAAGCTAATGTCTGTATTGTAATCAGAGAGTTCAGCCAGTTTGATTGGGTTACTTAGATTCTGACAACTCTACCCGTGCTTATTACCGGTTTCCAACAGAAAGAAGGTGAATTCCTTAGTGGCCATGAAGTATTTCTAAGGCGTGTTGCCTCTGCCTTCAACAGATTTGCAGAATCCACTGAAAGAGCATGCCGTGACAAGTTAGTTATCACATAGCTCATCTTTATTCAGTCCCGTTGTTTTAATTACACCATTGGACACAAAATTTTAGTCTAGTAGGGAAAGACGTGCAGTTTTTGGATAAGAATTTAAAGTATTTCTGTGTACAATTTTTTGAATGTCTTTGCACCAATGTAAATAACTGATTGAGACTTTAATTTGGTGTGGAAAAATTTAAAAACTATGCACAGAAGTTACATAATTTTTGATCTGAAAATTATGCTCTGTTGAACAGCCCATAAATCTAACTACACCACAGAGAGGCTGAGTTACCCGGAATGCCGATTGTTCCAGTACAAGGACCGAAAAAGGGAATGTTTTACGTTACAATTTACATGGTCTAAAATCTGATGTGATAGCGATAGGGTTCTACGGAACGAATGTTAGACTGTACTTTTCTCGAGCGAAAAACATCAAACAAATCTATATATTATTCTTCAAGTTATTTATGTAGAATGCACTTTTAGCAAATGATTTTCTGGATAAACTATGTCTGATTGCTTCCAATCTATAAAATTATTGTAGATGGACCATGTTTTGGAAATGAGTTACCAAAGCATAAATTTTTAGGGTAACAGAGTTTCCTGGTAACATAGGCCAGAAACTTTTTTGCACGTCCTACGTCGGGGCTGACAATAGTTCTGTTCTAGATGAATCACAGAACTTCTTGCAATAATACTTGATAGCTTACTCTCTTTATTCTCCATAATTTTGCTGCCAGGTGTATGGAGGATTTAGTGAGCACCACCCGTTATGTGAGCTGGTCTCTGCACAATAAGGTTATTATGCTCTACTTAAAGGTGTTCAAAATTATATGGTTTTGTCTGTTGCTTGAGCAGTTTAAGTGAGTTACTGTGCTTTACCAATGATTTTAAAGTTGGGTGCTGTGGATTTTTCCATCTTCTCTGATTTTACTTGAAGTTTTGCAGAATCGGGCTGGATTACGTCATTTCTTGGACTCATTTGGTGGAACCGAACAGTCTGTTAGCAGTGGTAATTCAGCATCCGCTGTTGTTTCTCAGGAGTCATCGTTTGTATCAGTGGCTAACGAAAAACAGGACCCTAAGGCGAGGCCAGATATAAAACTCAGTCAATTGGCCTCAGGCATTGACTCGAGCACCAGTATGCAGTCAACAGAGATGAGGCTTGCAGACCTTTTAGATAGCACACTATGGAACAGGAGGCTTGCCCCTTCATCTGAAAGGATTGTTTATGCTTTGGTACAACAGATATTCCATGGAATCAGAGAGTACTTCCTGGCTTCTGCAGAATTAAAGGTACGCATCCACGGATCCTTTCCGAATTGCAGCAGTTCACTTCATCCTCGACCAATTACTGAGTGCACAAAATACCATATCATCTTTCCTTTACTTTCTGGGTTTTGTGTTCCCTTTTTCTGGATTTTGGGAAATTATTTTTTTCTTGTGCATGTACATGAGTGCACAGAAGGCCATTTTGAAGGTAGTGTGTATGGTTGGACTTCTTTCGCCCAGATATGGTTATGTGGGTGAGTTATTTTAGCTGAAGATCAAAGAATTAGAGCATGGAGAGGTTCTCCAATGGCCAGCTAAAATCCCTGCTATTGGCAAATCCTTAGTTTTCTTGCTAGACATTGGACCAAATCTGGCAGAAGGGTTAGCAATTACCACAAAAATCGCCAGCCGCTATGACTAAACATCTCTCGTGATGGGACCTACTTATAGGATCTCCATTAAGCATTCGGTTAGAGAATACTCACACCATTGGAGTAGGCGACTTCCATTGTACAAACCAGGTTTGTATCATATACAGAGTTCTATGACAATGTGGTCTTTTTTATTTAATGGAGGTGGTGTTAGTATTACTTGAAGTGTTGGTCGAATCAAAGTGGGGCTCCTTTTGTTAAATTAAAGTGGCTAAAAATATGGGTGTTTATTGACACTGTTCATTATCAAACTTTGGGTTTGGCTAGCCAATTTAGCAAGTCACCGTCAGAGATGCGTGTATTGCAAAATTGCTACTCAACCAGTGACTAGAGAGAGAAAATTTGTCAAATATTTTATCCGAAACTAGGGCATGTATTTTTATTTCTTAAAGTTTTGTTTATCCTCGAGTCCCTGTTGCTCATTCTTTTTGATGAACATCTATTTTTTCGCAGTTCAACTGCTTTCTCCTGATGCCGGTTGTGGACAAGTTGCCAGCACTTCTCCGGGAGGACTTAGAATCGGCATTTGAAGATGATATGGACAGCATTTTTGATATTACTAATCTGCGGCATTCGTTGGGGCAACAGAAGCGAGAAACCGAAATCGAACTGAAACAGGTGTTGTATCTATGTTGCTCTCCTCACCCCACCCATATAGAACTGTTCAATTTGGCAGTTTCTTTCAATTTGTACTTGTTAATGATGCTATTTTTTGCAGATACAAAGGCTTAAAGGAAAATTCAGACAGATTCATGAGCAGCTTAATTTGCATCAGGTCTTGTTGAGGCCGTAGCTGGCTTGTGAATCCGGCTGAGAGCATTTTGGTGTGAACTGTACATTTTTCATCCCAAACATGTATAACAAAAAATGTGTGATATATGATTCTGAACTTAATTTCTTCTTTCACTTGAATTCTTTGTTCCAATTTTTGAGGAAGAGAATTGTCATAGAAATGTTAGGTACTTTGTATCTTTTGGCGGCAGATGCGTGTCTGAGTTCAAAATAAGATTAATTTTCAATCATCAAAAATTAGAATTACATGGGAGCAGTTGATCACACCCATGTACCTGCTCAGCTGTCAAGTGATGTCATAGCTCGATTTTGCGGTCGAAAAGGTTGGCCGTCACAAAATATCATGGCAGCATGTTCATTTGATTTGAAATTCACACACGTTATCTCTGCCTGGGAGGGTTTGGCGTCCGATTTTAGGATATTAGAGTATACTCTCACAAGAAATCATAAGATTAAGGGTAAATTTCACTTACAGCCCCTGAGGTTTCTGACAATGATAGACACTTCCGTCAAGTTTTAAAAATTGCACCTACCTCCTCCCCTCTGGTTTAGTTGTCGGCTGCAGATTCCCCCATTGCCGTTAGAAGACCGTTACTAGGTGACGGAAAATGCTTACATCAGCTATTAAATCTATTTCATTACCAATTTTACCCCTTTAGAATGATTTTGTGAAATGATTCCCTTCTAGATTCAATTTAAAGGACATTAATGTTCCTAATTAAAACTATTTAAAAGAGATTAAGTTATTATGCATATCTCACAACATGCACGTGTATCTTCAAAATTAAACACATAAATACATTGATTTTAAATTTGCGTGTAAAAAAGCATTTATTTTACAAAACTTTGAAAACACTTTTGATTTTTTTGAAGTCAAATGCATATTAGGCATAAATATAGAGATTAAGTTACAATTTTTTTCCTTAATTGTTTTTTTAGGAAACTTGAAACAACTTTTGACTTTTTTGAAGTCAAATGCAAATGTAGGCATAAATGCTAAGCAATTACAATTTCTTTCCTTTATCATGAAACTTCAAATGTCTTTTTTTTTTTTTTTTTGCATAGAATACAAAAATTTCTAAAAATAATATGGCTTTAAATTAAGGTCACTTTTTTCCCCAACCCTATCATTTATCATGAAACTTCAAAAGTCTTTTTTTTTTTGCATAGAATAACAAAAATTTCTAAAAGCAATATGGCTTTAAATTAAGATAAACTTTTTTCCCAACCCTATCCTTTATCATGAAACTTCAAAAGTCTTTTTTTTTTTGTGTGTGTGCATAGAATAACAAAAATTTCTAAAAACAATATGGCTTTAAATTAATTAAGATAAACTTTTTTTCCCAACCCTACACCATGCATCTTTATACCAAAATTATTATGTTAAAAGTTTTAGTCAAAATATCCAACCGATTTCTTTTTCGAACTTTTTGATTACATATATACATTTGGTTTTAAATATGCATGTATAAGTTATTTTTTTCTACGGTGATTGAAAAAGATTTTGAATTTATTTGAAGACAAACGCTACGTAAGCACTACAAAGAAATTACATAAAACTTCAATTTTTATTATTTTTGCAAAGAATAACAAAAATTTCTAAAAGACATGGTTTTAAATTAAGGTTACATGTCATCCAAACTAGGAAAAAATTGATTTGGAGTAAAAAGACATATTTTGGCTAAAACTCTTACACAATTTCTTAGCCAAACCATATTTTTTCTCCAACCGAATTTTTTTCCGAACTTTTGGATCTTGTATAACAAATTTGTGATTAAATGTTTAAAATTTTCACGGTATTAAAAAATTCTATGGTATATAGAATATAGTTGCTAATTGAGGTCGGTTTAAATTACTAGTACACATGTCAATTTTTTTTGTGTCAAAATTAATCTTCTATTTTTCAGAAAAGGACCTTATGGCTACATGATTTACCCATACGTTTTTTTTGATAATGATAGGATATTCTTACAAAATTCAATTTAATTTATAAAGCAACAAAATTTTAATTGGGAAAAAAAGGTAATGGGCTCCCAATACAAATACTTTTAGAATTTTGCTGGAATTAAATTTTCACAACTACAATGAAACTAGAAATCTAAAACTAAATATTTAAATCTTTGAAAATAGGCAAAAAATTATAGTAATTTTAAAGTTTGTTTTCACATGAAATTTAGAGATAAGATGAAGTAAACTTTCATTTTTTAAATTCTAGACTAGATAACTATTGCATTAACTCCAATATCTTAATTAAATTATAGTTCAAATTATATAGCACAAAGAGACTTAGGGGAAGTACCTGAAATTGTTAGAAACCTCAGGGGAGGTCAATAAAAGGGTAAAATTGTACATTCACTCATTCTGTTAATGTCTGGTAGCCGACAAGTCTGATAGGGGAGGTAAGTGCAATTTCAGAAATGTGAGGGAGGTGTCTGTCATTGTCAGAAATCTCAGGGGAGGTAAGTGAAATTTACCAAATGTCCTCAATGTATTGGTTTTTAATTTTTTTTGGGTTAGTTATACATACAATGAAAAGTATAGATTTTTCCAATCAAATTTATTTATACATATCTTTTTGTGGGAAAGTACCATCTTGCTAATGCGGGATACCCACTTTTAAGATGATTCATTACACCATTTCGCAGCACAAGATATCATTTAAATGAATTTAGAGGAAGAATATCGGCTAATCCTAAGAAGTTATTCAATCACAGACACTCTTCCCTTGTAAATTGCATAGAACGTGCCTTTGGAGTACTAAAGAAACGGTTTAAAAACCTCAAAGAAGAACCTGATTATCCATGGACAACACAAGCAGATAAGGTGATTGCTTGTTGTATCATTCATAACCACATAAGAGGTGTAATGCTCAATGATCCTCTTTTAGATGAAGTTAACAGAGAACTACGAGAACAAGAACCCGATCCTGAGGATGTATTAGCGCCGAAGACCTTTGATACAAATGATGAAGAGTAGAGCGGGCAAAATAATTAGGACTTCTATCATGAATTATATGTGGCACGATTTCAATGTGCCAAATTAATGTATGACTATTCATTTTATTTGAAGTTATGTGGTTATATTTCAGTTTCAAAACTTTGATTGTTGTTTTGTTTTCCTTGTAAGTGTACAAATAGGGATTTGATGTCTTTTTTTTATTAATCTCGAGTTTAAAATTTTTCGAATTGTTTTTCACATTCTATCATTTGTAGTAACATGGAGCAATTCGAGGATCCAAGTCAAAATGGAAGTAAAAAAGAAAAATAACACGATGTGGACTCAAGAAATGGATAAATGTCTAATTGAGGTATTTGTCTTCCAATGCAATGAGGAAAACAAGATTGATGAAGGATTCAAAGAGGTTGCCTATATATACAGCTATCGCTAATGAATTGAATGCAACTTTTAACTTGATAAATCAAATGAAGATAATCAACAGAGGTTACAGAGATATAGAAGAGAT
>BPLS01027140.1:5189-15586 GCA_019656275.1 Rhododendron kiyosumense
ATCTAGCACCCATTTGAATGAGACAGGCAAAACAACCGACTGTGTCTTTTCTCTTTTCTTTCCCTGATGGGAAGTTTCTAACTTTGCCAAAGAAGCAGAAAGGAAAAGGAGAAGATAATTAACTTTGCCAACGGCATTATATCCTCCAAATTAGAACTGCTACGTGATATATTTTAGGGTTCTTTCTGATCATATATTAGCACGGGAGTCAAACACGTTTATGTTTTTTTTTATCGGCGAGTCACACACGTTATGGTGGAGAGAGACTCTAAAATGTCCCGTTACAGTGCTAAGGAACCAAACCAAACCAAACCGAGCATTATATCTCAATCACTTGAGGTCATCTACGTTATGCACTACTACAATATTGTTAAAAGATGACGCTTGAAAAAGTGAAAAGATGTCAATTTTTAAAAAATCAGTAATTAAAAAGATTGCAATAGATAAATAATGTCAGTCATCTTAAAAACTGTGTTATAATATATATTTATGATGTTACTTTCTAAAATAGTGACATAACTATTATTTCTTTTTAATGTCAGTTTCTCCTAAACTGTGATCTAACATATTTATGATGTCACTTAGTAAAATAATGATATAATTATTCTTTCTTTTTAATGTCAGTTTCTCCTAAACTATGATCTAATATATTTATGATGTCACTTTGCAAAATAGTGACAATTATTTTTTCTTTCTAATGTCGGTTTCTCCTTATAAGTGACATTGAAGAACAAAATTTGTTTTTGGAGAAAACGACGCCATCTATGAGCGTTGTTGCTTTGAAGTTTCAAATAGGAGCGGATCGTTACATATAGTATCAGAGCTTGTACCAACTGAAAATGTGAGACAGAATCTTGACCACATACGAGGACGTGTGTTCCCAAGTGGGGGAGATTGTGACGCCCTGCCCCTAGAGAGTTCCAGGTAGTGGTCAACCGGCCTGAGGACAGTTGGAACCCGTGCGAGGGGCTATCGAATCGGTGACCAGAAGGGTCGACCGAGTGTAGTCCCACATTACTTTGTGAAGTTTAAGTTTTGTGCTACAAATAATATATCGTCATCCTATCTTGTACAAGGACTTTTAAAGCTACGAGGGTGCCAAAGCCAATTGAAACTTCATAGTTAAACATGTTGGCATTGGAGTAATCCTAGGATGGGTGACCTCGCTGGGAGGTTTGATGTTCAAAGCGGACAAGATTATACAGGGCAGGAGCGGGTCGTTACAAAATATGACGGTTTTAAAGCACTTTAATGATGTTTCATAACTGTCTTCTCTTACTTTCAATTACATTTATAAAGCGTCATCTTTATAGATATTAATGACAGTTGTGTTTGTAGACTTTTTGTTTTCTATTAATTTGCCTAATTTTCCGAATATGATGTTAATATTATAGATCCTGATCTTCTTAATTTCTCTTTAATTAAGATAAAATGGAACAGTGGAATTTTATTTTTAACGATTCAAGATTCAAGCTGCTCGTTTTGTATCTTGTGTAAATTATTTGTGTAAAATAAGTAATTCATCGAATATGTGCTGACGACTGGTTGAACAAGTAATTTTTTTTTCCTAGAGAGAAATGAAATACACGAACAGAATTCTAACTCGACGGATGGACCTATTGTGACGCGTGTGATGGTTTGATTGGCAATACCATTCACTAATTTATACTCCCTCCGTCCATTTTTAAGTGTCCATTACGATTTTGCGTGCCATTTTCAATATACTTTACATCTCTAGACATGTATTATGTTTAATATTTTTAAAATCATTATCTTATAAAAACAATTAAGATATACTACCAAACAAAATTCATTTTGCATATTTTTTTCAATATACATTAGAGATATAAACAATTAAAAACAATACGTAAAACCGTAGTCGGTACCTTAAAAAGGAACAAATAGAGTAGTTGAATGATGGGCCCCACCATTTAAGAATAGAATAAAGGCAAGCGAATGAATACAAGGTGTTTAGTTGAGTTGGCAAATATTGTGTGGTCTAAAACTCCATTCCTCTCCAAGCAATTAATTGCGAGTTCAACCACACTCGTGCAACTTGTACCTTAGCGGGGCTATATTGACGAACTACTCCTTATGGGATACTGATTACTCTTCGTAAGAGCCCGTACGGGCTATGATTTCACTCGACGAGGGTCGATACATACGCGAATAATTGTTTCTATCCTTTTAAATGAGGTACCGTAGTGATTATTGAATGCTCATGAGTATCGTTGCAAAAGAACTTGCCTTCACAACGTACACATTGTTGCGGGAGCTACACGTTTTTACCATGATACCCATCTTAACATTTCTAATTGAGAGAGGAAAATGAGTACATACATGACACCACTCATCTTATGTTCCAAACAAAAACAAAAAACAGTGGTGCTACAGTTCTCAACGGGGGATCCCGACTGAATTCCCGACGGTTCGCCGGGCCTACTCCGGCCACCGGACGGCTGATCGGAGCCGACCAAAAATTCTATAAAAAAAAAAAACCGAGTGGATTTACACGAGAATCAACAACATCCAATGTGTGTAGGTGGCCAATCCAAATATTCCATTTGGACGGTCAGATCACACTCCAAATGTATACAAAAAATGGAGTGTTTGGATTGGCCACCTACACATATCGGATGCCGTTGATTCCCGCGTAAACCCACTCGATTTTTTTTTTTTAGAATTTTTGATCGGCTCCGATCAGCCTTCTGGTGGCCGGAGTGGACCCGGCGAGCCGTCGGAAATTCAGTCGGATCCCCCAGTCAGAATCCTTAGACTTTCTGAAAAAAAAAAAAAAAACACTTCTCTGACGATAAAGGACAAAGGGCAAAAAAGGAAAGTCGCAGCCGACGTTTTCCGTTAAGAATCACTCCCGTTTTCGTGCCGTCATGCTTGACTTTTCTGGACCTCAAAACATAACGGCTTCCGTCACCGCTTTAAATACGGGGGCTTTCTTTCAGCTTCTCTCCCACCCCTGTCTCTCTCCTCAACTCTCTCTCTCTCTCTCTCTCTCTCTCTCTACCTTGCGTAAACAAGCAGTTTGGTATCCATCTGCGTGTCGTTCGTTCATTATACAGATCTCACTTCACTGCACCTAGTTACAACACCAACGTAGCAACGTTGTTTGTTCAGTTGTTGTCGGAAGCAACTATCGAGAAAAAAAAATGGGAAAGAAAGACCAGCAGAACGAGAGCGAGAAAGACAGAGAAAGAGTTGAAGCAGTGCTCAACCTCGTCAGAAAACAAGCCCCCCTCACTCTCAAACAGGTAGGCATAACACAATATATCATTCATACAAGATTACAACGGTCAATATCCGAGACTTATTGCTCCTTCCTAAAGTCTCATATTTATGCATACAAAGCTTTACTCGGGCTTTAATTAGGCTCTCCGTAAATGTGCAGTGAGATTAATCGAGCCCTCAGATTAGTTGAGATGCGCGTAAGCTAACTCGAACGTCTAAGTTATGAAAAAAAAATTAAATGCATAGATTCTGATCATATTCTTCACATTTCTTGAAATATTATAGTGGGTTTCTATAAATATTAATTTTATGGGGTTAATTAATTAATTAGTTAATTTTTTTTGCAGGAGTTGTTTTGCAACAAAGCTTGTGTTGAGAGGTTTCTAAAATCAAAAGGTGATAATGTGAAGAAGGCTGTGAAGCAGCTCCGAGCTTGTCTTTCTTGGAGAGAGAGTATTGGCATTGGTAAGATACTATCTCATTCTAATTCTCATTTTAAAAACAGTTTTGTGGAACTATTTTTCAAAAAAAAGTTTTTGAAAAAAAAAATTATTCTTTGCCTTTTGTATTGCCTTCATTTTTTGAGTTGGTCCTGAACCGACAAAATGAGGTGATTTTGATCAACCTGAATGATGAGCTGGATATTGAATTCATTTCACTTCTGTAAAAGGAAAATAAGAGAAAGAAATTAACTCATTTTCTATTTTTTTTTAATGTTTTTTGCAGTAGAAATTAATTTCGGAACACAAACAGTCAAATTGAAAACAAATTTCTCACTTGTTTTCTTTTTGGTGGGGGGGTGGTATTTGCTTCCTAATTTTATTTGTTTATTTCTTTTTATCTTTTCCTTCCACAAATTCCAAAACAGAAGCTAAACCTTTTTCAACGTATGTCTTCCTTTTTCTCTTTTTTCCTTTTCTTTTTTTATTCTTTTGGTTTTTGCTTTCAGTTTGAATTTTTCCGTTAAAGTGTTCACAAAAATCTGCAGCATGAGTAAAGCAAACTCCTAGTTAGACCAAAAAAGGGAAAAAAAAAACAAACAAGAGATATACTCTTTATTCATCATTTTTTATTGATCGGCCTTTATTCATCATTTTTTCATCATGGTTTTCGAGTGCAGACCGTTTGATGGCTGACGAGTTCTCAGCTGAGCTCGCGGAAGGCGTAGCCTACGTCGCAGGCCAGGATGAAGGTTCGCGACCTGTCGTGGTAATCTACTGTCTCTTTTTGTCACCCACTCAACTCATATTCTTCTTCAAAACTCACGCGGAAAAAGTATATCAGGAAGAGATATATATCTAATGTCCTATTTTTCTAGCAGATTTTCCGGATTAAGCAAGACTACCAGAAGTGTCATTCTCAAAAGATGTGAGCATATATACTGAATTTTAATTTAATCATAAATTGTTTCTTTTTATACAACTTTTTGAATTTTTTTTTTTTTTTTTGTGATATTTTTCTAAATTCCATAGGTTTACTCGTTTGCTGGTGTTCACACTCGAGGTTGCAATGCAAACCATGCCCAGAAATGTCGAAAAATTCGTCCTTCTCTTTGACGCAAGTAAGATTTCTGTGGAGTGCCTGTATTATTACCCTTTGTATACAAATTTAGAATCTATACACGCGCGTACGGATCTGTACGTGCAGGTACCGATCCCAAATCTGTACCCATATCGTTTTTGTTTAAAAATTTGGTAATGAAGGGTAGAGTAGAAACTAATTTAAGGGTTTGATCTATGAGATTTTCAGAAAATTTCTCCCTCTCCGTATATGTGCACGATTTTCATTAATTAATTTTCTCTCCTCTTGTTATCTTCGTCTTATATATCTTTGCCCACTCGTTATCTCAAAACCCATATACCCAAAACATTTAACGAACCATGAGAAATTTTAGGGTCCCGAGAACGTATCATCTGACAGTACTCGCCGGCGATTCCAACCATCCAAACGTGTTTTAGACAATCCAGATTTATTTACTTTTTCCCCTCACCCCACCACTCTCTCTCCTCTTTTTCTCCCACTAAAATTCAAACCGTCTAAAACACGTTTGGACAGCTAAAATCGTTTACTTTGATACCCGTCCTGCCACCCAAAAACTTCTCAACAACCACGTCTCTCTCCAAAATCTCACAACAGCCTTTTGCTGCTGCTTCGGCAATGAATGTATATTCCATTGCGGACTTTTTTGAGTCGGAATTTGGTCCCCACCAATTTCCCTTTGATTATCACAACCCACGCCTAATTATCACTGCAATCAATGACTGACTTATTGAAGCAAGCAACACAGAACAATCTTGTGACTGTCCATATCCATGCATACATTTACATACAGATACCTAGAATAATTCTATGACTAATCGGCATGCGGAAACCCACTTTCGGGTGCCTTATAAATGATCGAAATCGTTCATTTTTTTTAATTGCTTCCATTTCCGTTGGAATCAACTCTATCAAATAACTACAAGTATTTCTTCCAACATACTTGTCAACTTTTTATTTAGAATAACCCGCGCTCTGACTTATTTTTCATCGGTACCCATAGACGCGTTGCATATACACATCATAAGGCCAGCTACAAATTTCCAACAAAAAAATGAGGCTACAAGTTTCCCACCAAATAGAAAGAGAGGCTACAAGCTCGTCTGTGTCAGAAAATGCCCGGAGTGCCCTTGTGATGTCGTGGTTCAAGCCTAAAAGTGGTCGGGTGTGTAGGGGTATAAGTGGTCATTCTGTTCAATTATCATGACCCAAAAGCCAAAAGTGCTCTGTTTTTTTTGCTTTTTTCTGGACTAGGCTTAGATCTAGTGAGGGAGACAGTAGATAGCTTTGATTGGAACTATTATTGTTATTGGGTTTGATGCTGTTTTTGACTATGGTTAAAGTGGTAAATTTGAAAGTACTCTGGGGTGGAATGTTTGCAGGCTTTTACAGATCGGGTTCGGCTTTTATGAATATGTTGGTGGCAACGTTGAAGATGATAGCCGACTACTATCCGGGTCGGGTTCACAAAGCATTTGTGATTGACCCGCCTTCTCTCTTCTCGTATCTATGGAAGGTACCTCGTGTGATTTTTTATGCAACAAAAAATTGACAAATATAATTTGTTTAAATAGATATCGATATTTGATCAATTGCACGAGAGTCGCCTAAATGATCTTAATGACGGGTGCGGTGGCTTGTTGTAGGGTGTACGCGCATTCGTTGAGCTGGCTCCACTCACCACATTGGTTTCGTCACTAGACTTCGATGATTCAATGGACTTAAACGACGACTTCTCATTCTACCCAGGATCCTCGTCCCTCCGATTCAACCCGTCGACGGCCAAGGTCGGTTCCTGCTCTTCCTCTCGCTTCTCTTTCGCAGTCTCACCCCACCTCGACTCCCTCAAGCCTTGGTGCCTCACCTTGACCGACACATCAGCATCCAAAGTAGGCCCCACTACCCCTTCCCCTTCCTCTCTCCTGGGCCCGGCTCTCATCTCCCCTCTCAATGCCCGGTCCCACTCGTTCGCATCGCCCGTTTACAGAACGCCGCGTGGCAACATTAACAACTACAAAAACGGACTCTTCCCATCAACTCCATTGCCCCAAAAGACCCAGAAAGTGGACCCCACAAGCATCCACCATCCGAGGACTCCTAAACCCTCCTTCCTCCAATCACCGGCTACGTTCTTCAGAAAGGAGTGCCACGTCACGAGCAAGCCCGAGAAACCACGAGATTCTTTCCTCCCATTTTTGAAGTTCTACCGTCGGCCGTACGATGAGGCGACTTACAGATCGAAGATGAGGCCGCCACTGAGCGGGCTCGTCTCCATCGTCTCCGCGCGGCTCAACCGTCGCCACGCGTCGGTCTCTCAGCGGTTTTGAATCTTTTGATCATCAAAGTTAAAATTCTGTATAGCAATTAACATCTATGTTCATGAAAAGAGGCACCACGTGTAATAATTGACTTGTATTATTTTTCTTGGTTCAATGTCAAAGGATTTAATGATTATGCTTTTTATTTTTCCTTTTTATTTATTTTTGTACTCCAATGGTTTTGATTTCCAATGCCATGAAATGAAGAAATATACTACAAAGAATGAGACTACGTGCTAAGTGGGATGTGAATTAGTGTGCTTTAATTTATGTGTTTGTTTTTTGGGTCATGGAAACACACGGCCTGTATAGAAAGAAGACAGCGTGGTCGAGACGGCGAAGATTTGCATTGGGAAATCACAAGTCAATCCTTAAACATGTGTTTTTGTATATGGTAGAGAAGTAAATTTGACAATCGATCAATGTTCGATTCTTGGGGTTAGGGCCGCAGGAGAGTAATTTCTTATGAATTTTCTAGTTCTAGCATAGATGGCCGGACCAGGAAGGAGATTAATTAGTTGAGGTGCGCGTAGGTCGGTTCGGATTTTGAACCAAAAAGAAGAATAAGTATTTGACAACATGAAGATCCGAACTTTGGAGAAAGAATAACGACGGGAGTTTAGATTTGGTGAACGTTTGGATTGAAAAAAAAACCATCTTCCATAAGGGATCACGCGAATCCCAACAGAGGTGTCAAATAATGAAGACTCAGACAGTCGGACAGTCATCAAGACAAGGAGTTGGTCTAATGATTAACTTGAGACTACGGAATTTGCTCTCTTTGAGGTATTAAGTGCGATCAACTCCTTTTTTTACTAGTTATGGTCCTATGGATGAGAGATCGTATCAACTAACAAACATCAAAATCACGAATAATTTCTTGTTTAGTACTTAAGAGGGAATCTGTAAACAAACAATTGAAGGAAAACATTGAGATTAGTTTTGTGTTTTAGACGAGGAAGACTGAAACTAGTTGAAACTAACGAGCTAGCTAGCCAAATGAGCTAGGTAGTAATAAATTATATAAACTTGGCTGGAGAACTGAACGAGTTTCAGCTCAGTATTTTGATTAGTTAGAGTATTAATCGAATTAATTTTCCACGAGCTTTTAGTGAGCTAAATAAGAACCGGCTGGCTCAAAGTAGGGATGGTAATGAGGAGGGTCGGGGGTGGATACCACTATCCCCATCCCCAAATCTCTCCCCATCCCCGTCCCAATCTCCATTGGGGATTTATTTTTACCCTCTATCCCCCGCCCCAAACGGAGATCCCCGCCGAGAATCGGGGATCCAAAGATTCCAAAACTTTTTAAAAAAAAAGTTACCTGCCACCTCCAGCTCAAAGGCCCAAATGATTTGGTTCGTTTGAACAGTAGTTTAAGCATGTTGAGCCGAGTTGTACCTCGTCCAACATTGATTGGAATAATTCGTCAGCTAAAAATATGTGTTCTGAGTTTTGCTTTTTCGTGAGACAAACCTAGTATTGAAGGCCGAACATTAATCAAGCTCACACAATTGGGTTTGATGCTATTCTACATTAATCAAGCTCGAACAATTGGGTTTGATGCGATTCTACTTTGTGCATGAAGAAATTTTAAGTGACAATGGGATCAATTATTTTTAGAGCCTTAATTTGTTGCATCCTACGACGGCAGAGCCCATTATGGAATTTACCTCTAACAAGTGGCTTTTTTTCAAGAATGGTCCCTAAAATATTTTTGAATTTTTAATTTCATCCCCATTATACAAAATGTGTCTATTGCATCCCCAATGTTTTCAATCAGTGTTTAAAAGGTCCCCGAGAACACGCTGTTTAGACTTGCCGTCTAAATCAGGGGTATTATAGTCTTTCCCTCTCCCACCCTTTCTTCCCACTTTCCCCTCCTTTTTACTCGCCTCTCCTCCTGATGTACGCCCCGCTCCACCACCGGCTTCCACCAGCCACCACCTCATCCATAACCTCTTCCAGGCCATCCACCAATTGCTTGCAGTTAACCCAATTCCAAAATCCCACAGCCATCTTTTGAAAATCCAGCCAAAACCATAAAATCTACCAACCAAAATCCGAAAAATCTAGTAACCCAAACCACATCCACCAACCCATGACTAAAATCAGAGACTAATTGAACTCCAATCTAGCAACCAAAATCCCAAATCTAGCAACCCAAACCACATCTGTGTGTGTGTGTTACTCCCGATTTGCAAAGAGTGGTGCCCTTAGTTCGGGCATCCGAATCTGTCAGCGCCGTGCACGTCCACGCAGAAACAGACTTCAGCTACGATTTTTTTTTTTTTTATCGGCAACTACCGCTACAGAGAGTTGGGGGTTTTGTAGTATTAGAAGTGGCGAAGGACATGCATGGGTATACGTAGAGGCGGTGCCGACGGTGTTGGATGCTGCCATGAGTGAGTATACGGGGACAGAAGATATGATGCGGGTTGGGGGGGAGTTTGTTTGGGGGATATGAGAGGGAGAGGTTTGATTTGCTTGTGTAAGAGAAGTGTGTTTGTGTGTGTGAGAGAGAGAGAGGGGTTGGTGGTGAGAATAGGCGGCGGTGACAGGCTTGGGTGGGTTGGGGTTCAATAAAATTAGGGTTAATTTTGAGGTTGAAGATGAAGTTGTGCAGGTGATGTTGGTTCAATGATGAAGTTTCGAAAATACCCTTGCCCTTGACTGTAAATGCAGACGGAGTTAGTCAAAGGGATCATTTAAACGCGAATTGAAAATGTTGGGGATGCAATAGACACATTTTGTACAATAGGGACGAAATTGAAAATTCAAAAATACTTTGGGGACCATTCGTACAAAAAAGCCTCTAACAAGTTATACAAATGAGTAGTGTCCAAACTTACAAACAAATTAAATTTATGTACCTAACAAAACTCCTCCTCCTCCTTTTTTTTTTTTTAATCAGCAGAACGTAATAAATTAATATTATTGGTCAGGTTGAACTTTGTTATGCCCCTAATAAAAAAAACACACCAAAGTTTGAAATTTTTCATTTCTGCATGCTTGTTGAATTTTTTTTATTTTTTGGTCAGTCCATTAATATTATAAGCACTGCACATCGGTTTCAACTATGGCAGAGAGAGTTGGTGGATTCTTTTTTGACAAAAGAAAAAAGGTCAAAATGGAGCTTCTCTCCCAGAGTCAGGTCGGAACAGAGAAGTGATGGGGCTTTTTTGTTTTGAAAATGGAAACAGTTCACACGCATGGAAACAAGAACACATACAAAAACAAACGCATTCGACAAATGTATATATGTATGTGTGTTTGCATGGCTGTGTTTTGTCTGGT
>BPLS01027154.1:0-26116 GCA_019656275.1 Rhododendron kiyosumense
TGAGATTTAGTTAAAATCAAATCAAAAGAATCTTAAAAAAGTACTATGCCTCATAAGATACGTGTACGCTGCTCTTTCATTTTTTTTATAATTAGGTGCTCGGGTCAGTTTACACGCATTTCAATAAATTTTTGAAATATCATAAATTCACCGTCTACTAGCGAGATTCCACTTGAAACCGAAACAAATACTTCATATAAACTGGTTCACAAGAATTTAATAACACCTGAGAGGTTTTATTTACTTGATCCAAGTATATAGAAGTTACAATTACTCGATGCAGTCACCAAAAGTTAGACACCAAATGTATCTTTGTATAAAGCGAAAAATGGAACAGCAATACCAACAATTCAAAATGGTTCGAAAGTGTAAGGTTCTCAACAATTCCACAAATTATATAGAAGTCAGTTAAGCACCCTCATTTAATAGCATCTCTCATTCCGGGGAAGGAAACAGGTCGAGACTCTGATGGGCCTACGCCCAGAATTGGCCCTGATTCTAGTTGTATAACTTTTGAGATAGTCGTCGATAAAAGAAAAAGAAGATTATATATCGGTGTCCAAATGAATATTAGATCACATTTACTTGGACAATAAGTAAGTTTTGTCCCGTTTTAATTTATGTTAAAATAAATTTTGGTCGATGTATTAAGGTTATGTTTGGTAGCCATTCTATTTTCTGTTTTCTGTTTTTATTTTTAGAATTTTCAAAAGTTAACTTTGAAAGTTTGTTTGGTGCACTACTTCCACTTTTAAATTCTAGAAATCGCTTTCACTATTTTTATAATTTGAGAAAGTAACAAACCTCAACTTTTATTATTTTCAAAAGCAAAAAACATGTTGTCAAAAAGGCTCTACTACTTAGAGGTCTTATGTCCCCATTTGCTGGGCAAGGTTTGATCCCCTTCCCTAAGACCCCTAAGATAGCATAGATTAGGTTTAACGAATGAATGAATATATATATATATATATATCCTTTTAAGCCATCAAGGCTAGATCTTCGTGGGTCTTTTTCATGCCCAACAGATTACTAATCCTTCTGCAATTACTTTGTTCTGCTAAGATACTATTGCATTGTTATAACGTGATAGTTGTGGTCCGAGCACCCCCGCCAAGCAGCCTAGCGGTCGATCTAGCAGGCCATTTATTTCGGCACGGATAGCTCGAATTAAATCTGAGTAGATACAACTTTGAACCATCCATTGCTCAATCAAGATCCAAGCCGTCAATTGCTGAGATTAACGGCTGGATCGGCCGCTCGACACCCACTTCACAACATCCCCCATTGGTAAAAAAGATCGGCCTTAACATGAGGCCTTCGAATTTTTCTGCAACTTCGAATCGTAAATGCATGAAACCTTCTTTGAAAGTCTTTTTGCAGTCCACAACTTCTTGAATTTGTGATTCTGCATCCTTTTAATAGATTCATCAAATAAATGATTCATATTTGTCGTCTACAACAGCGTAACCAGGCATGGGGAGACCTAATGCTTAATTGATTATGTTGTTTCTCTCCACGTGATTTGTTTTTTGTTTTAATGAGCAACAATGTTTCGCATTTTAGGTATGTTTGCAAATACGGTTATAGATATTTTTGAGAAACAAATTACGTGATAAGAAGGTGAAGCGAAATCGATGTGATAAGAAGAACGACAATAGCAATTGCCCACTTAAAAGAACAATACTACAGTCTACATGCAAAGATACATTTCATGTCCAAAGGGGCACAAATATCATCCATGTGCAAATTTTCCCAATACATGGCTCAGCCTTCCATAATACAACATTGAAATCATAAACCATTTCCGAATTGGATTAGAAGCTGAAGGAGGAGGGCGAATCCAAGTTGTAGATTAGGTATGTGAGAGCCAGTGCCGCCAACATCAGCGCGTATGTGCTTCCTTGGTCAATTGTTGGAAGAGAGACCCTTTTAGAAAAAGTAAAAACTGGTTTCAGAAATTGATTCACACAAATATGTTTTCTGCTTCCACTCTTTTTTTTTTAAGAAAAAGTAAAAACTGATTTCAGCAAATAGAAAACAGGAACAGAAAAGTGACAGTGTTACCAAACATAGCGTATAGTTATTACATCGGATTCCCATTTTATTTTATTTTTTTGGTAAAAATCTTTTTGAAGACCTTCACAAACCCTCATTGCGGTGTAGCAAGCCCTCATTGTACTCTTTTTAGTTATTTATTTATTTTTTATTAATACACGCTTGACGGCTTAATTTATCCGAGAACAAAATACACCCCGGCCCGTAATTTTGGAAATAAAAATGAAAATTCTAAAGTTTTTTTGGAAAGTAAATGGAAGTCACCGACCTCATTGTATTAGGCACAAGAAATCCTAAATCCTATCAAAACTTAGAACACACAATTACATGTACATGAGGAAAGTTTTTGGGTGCAAATCGGATACCATGTGACGGACGGTACAGTACCCAACATGCATGCATTTGAGCCGCGTCCAAATTAACACTACGCCAAATATCGCTTTTACCGGCGGTATTATTACCGGCGGTAAAAAAACTGCCGTTAAAAGCTATTTTTACCGGCATTAGTAAAACCGCCGGGAATAACTACCTAAAACGGCGGTTTTTTTAAAAATGCCGTTTTTACAAACTTTTACCGGCAGTTTTTTAAAATACCGCCGGAAATAATAGAATATACGGTTTTTTTAATACCGGCTGTTTATTACCGCCGTTTATAATAATACCGACCCGTATAATATAAATATTATTATTTATCCTATATGACGCGATATGCGACTCAGCCCAGTTGGTAGCACGCGCGCTATAGGATCCGGAGGTTCCGGGTTCGATTCCTGGGAGAGCAAAAAAAATTAACCACCGATTTTATTGCCGGCGGTTCTTTACCGCCGTTTTTAGTATTACCGGCAGTTTTCTAATGCCGCTTTTGTTTTTCCGACAATTGTATTTCCGGCGGTATTTGAACTATTACCGGCGGTTTTGAGTATTACCGGCGGTTTTGGGACTATTAACGGCAGTCTTCTCATGCCGCTAATACTAAAATTTGGCGCAGTGTAAAATGTTTTGGACGGCTCAGATCCAACCACTCTCTCCTCTTGTCTGACCACTCTCTCTCCTATTTCTATGTCTAAAATTTTGACCGCCCAAAGTACATATGGACAGCTTGGATGTACGCTCGGGTTCCACGTAGACTATACCCAATTTGCACCCAAAAATCTCTCGTAAATGAGAAACTCCAAATCCCTTTAGAATTTGGACACCGACTTTACTTTCTGAACTAGGAAGAGTTCCGATGCCTATATAAGGAGCGGGAATGCCTACGTTTTAACCCCATGAGAAAACACACCGTCTTCCTTCTACGTGCGTTGTACTATATAGCATTCTTCCATTGCTTCTGCCCTTCCATTCAACCACCCAAACCTCCTTAGATTATTCTTGGTAAGGCAATCATCAATGGCAAGAGAGAAACTGGCTTTTCTTTTTTGCCTTCTGATGATCACTCGTTTCTTGGTCCCGACGTCTCTCGCTCTTTCGACTACCTCTCCTCATGCTTCTTCATGTTCCGACTTCGTGTTCCCGAATAACCAAGTCTTTGCCTCGTGCATCGATCTTCCCTATCTGGATTCATTCCTACACTGGACTCACGACCCTTCCTCATCCACCGTCCACATGGCTTACCGTCACAGCCAAGTCAGTTCATCAACGTGGGTTGCATGGGGTATCAATCCCACTTCGAAGGGCATGATTGGAACTCAAGCCATCGTTGCCTACCCAAAGCCCGACGGCAGGGCCGGCCCTGAGGTGAAGCCCGAGGTGCGGTCGCTTTAGGCCTCCAAAATTCGAGCAAAAATTGGGCCTTATTTTTCATATAACACGTTGATATATTATATATAAGTTATCCTAAGTCTTGGCACAAGTAGAGTTCTAGCACCAATGGTCGATGCTTTTTGCTTAAACCGCGAGCTCTTCGGTTCGAAACCCCGGAGGGCCTACTTGCCTTCAATTTTTTCCAGACGACTCCTTGCATGACTTGTACCATTATGGAGTAGTATTAGTTGTGCTTTAGTTTTTGTAAATGTTATTCAAGATTAAGGTTTAAATCTTTTGCACACAATAAATATTTTGATAATTTTTCTTTTTTTAATTTTCTACTTTTAATATCTATTCCAGAAAGAAAACACTTTTTGATAAAAGAAGGTTTAAAATAATTAATTCTCCTATTATTAAACATAATTAGTCAGAGAAAACATAGTGTATGAGAGGTAGTTTTGATTCATTTTTTTCCTGATTGTATAAAAAAATTGAAATTTTATTACAAAGCTAAAATAGTACGTTTAATCTTTTTATTTTATATTAAACACCTACATTGATTTTTTTTTTTCGTTAAAAAATGTAAGGCCTCATTTTTAGAATTCGCTTTAGGCCTCCAAAATATCAGGGCCGGCCCTGCCCGACGGAACCGTGGCTGTCTTCCCTGCACCTGTTAACAGCTATGGGACCCAGCTGCAAGAGGGGAACCTAAGTTTCCCTGTCTCGGATCTGTCAGCCTCATTTTTGGACAACCAGATTGTTATATGTGCTGTCATTGAGCTTCCAGAGAACACTACCAGTGTTAATCATGTTTGGCAAGATGGACCAGTCTCCGGAAGTACACTTGGAATGCATCAAGTTTCTGGGAATCATCTCCAGTCAATGGGCACTCTCAATCTTTCATCAGGACAACCCTCAGCATCTCAGAGTGGGAGTTCAAAAAACCAACTCAAGATTACACATGGAGTGCTAAACACTATTAGTTGGGGAATCGTGATGCCACTCGGATTTATGGCGGCAAGGTACTTGAAGGCTGTTGGTCCAAAAGCAAACCCTCTCTGGTTCTACGTTCACATCACTCTTCAGCTCCCTGGATACTTACTTGGCATGGCAGGAGGTGCAACTGGGCTCTACCTCGGCGTCCAGTTCGCTGGTGTTCATCACCCTTGCCACATGGGCATTGGGATCACTCTTTTCTGCCTTGGACTACTTCAAATCTCTGCTCTATTTCTGCGGCCAGCCAAGGACCAAAAGTACAGAAATCTTTGGAATTTGTTTTCACCATCTGACAGGTTACACTGTCCTTCTCTTGAGCTTCGCCAACATATGGGTAGGGTTCTACATTCTAAAGCCTGCAAAAGCACGGATTATTGTTTATGGCGTCATCTCCGGGGCAATGATAGTGTCAACCATAACATTAGAAGTTTGGAAGAGATTGGCGCGAGATGGAAATATCAATGAAGCAAATGAAGCCACTACAACCAGCACCAATGCAGATAATAAAGTGTAAGACCATTTATTTGTCCTGTAGGTATTTTGGCAGTGTTTATGTAATGGATGGATAGTTCTTCTGAGTTGACTTTCTATTGTCTGTTTTGGAAAAAGATGGTCCTTTGTAAGTTCTTGAATTATCTATAAAAGTAGCATTTTCTTCATAATTTCAGAATGAGATTCTAATTTACGGGCATTGAGTAAACAAGGCAAAGATAATGCCTTGGATATCTTTGAATTTTGATATTGAGTTCTTTGGGGAGCTACTAGCACATACTTCGATGCAATGCTGCGGGCTTACATACAAACTTTTACAGTTCCACACAAGTAACAGATATCAACTTGCAAGTGATTTTGATTTTACAAAAACTTTGGCGGTGCTTAAGGCCAAGGGGCCAAGGCAAACATAAACATTAGAATTGGATTATGATTTTACAAATAACTTCGGCAGTGCTTAAGGCCAAGGGGCCAAGGCAAACCTACAAACATTTGAATTGGATTGTATCCTCTGAACTAAATATTGCTTGAAGTACTCAGCTTGCCGTACTGGCTGTTTGTCATTCAAAAGAAACTGCAAAATTTGTCAAAATGATGCTTTTAGGTCCTGTACTACGGTATGTACCTTGAAAACAGCAACCCTTGGCTATTGGTCGAAAACGGGATACGGATTATCCTTGGCTCAACCATAGGGTTAGCAGCAATATTTGTACTTGACCATTTGTTTCTCCACTTGGAAATCTGATATGCAAATTCTCGGAAGTTTTAATTTGGAGAAGTTGACTACGAGTCGACAACACTCATATAAAAGATCTGGCAGAAAAATAAAATAGAAACAGATTTCAAGTGATACAAGCACAATGACTAAATTTTAACCTTTGCACATATCCACAATCTGAATCGAGAACTTTGGAGCGGGACAAAAAGGCATTTCCTCTTTCAGTCTCTCTATTGTTCATCTTAGTTGTGTAACTCTGAGGACATGAGTTGTTGATACACACTTAGGAGTACAAAAAAAGCAGCAGCATTGAGAGGAGGTGGCATGGTATGGGCTGGCAACGGGAACGTGGAGCTCAGAAAGGCCAGAGTGAGTGATTATATTGCATCAATTCTGAGTTGGTCATAAAGTCCACTGGAAATCGATATTAGGGGATGTCTCAATTACAGAGCATTATAGCAACCAACTGAGAAGCCAACGGGATGAAAAGTGACAGCTACTGCTAAAAAAAAAACAGCTTATAAACAAGCCCAAGTGAACAAATATTGTCACCCAAGCTTCTATCAGGTTTCAGTGTCTCTGATTCTTCAAAGCAATGGGATATCTGTTCTGGGCATCTGTGAGAAAGTTACAAGGTCTATCATCCTCTGCAACTTCATTCTCTGTCAGTTGAGTTCTTTAACCATTTCACTGCAGGGCGTTGGAGGGAAACGTTTTCAAAGGTATCCATCGAACCCAGTAGCAGCATGTTTCATCAGAATCTGCATCCAAACTCCACCACACGAGTGCAGAAAAAGAAGACGACGCCAATCTCATTCCAGTCTAACCAGTACATCAGGATCGAGTGACACTTGGTACGGATATCAAGAGTAGGTTTATAGGACTATTTGAAAATTCCATTTTTATAGGTTGTTATTCTCCCATTTTTTTATGTTGTTCGGGGTACTCCACTACGAAAAAATTCAAAACTTCCACAACAAGGCGTATGAAGAGGCTTTGAGCATGTTCGTCTCTGTTTGTTTTTATTTTATTAATTACTTTATAATCATTGCATCCTACAATTGCCTATATCTATGGACAAATCCAAGTTCAAATACAAGACCTCCTCATGGAAAGTCTGAGTTCTCACCACCTGACTAGCCCTAGGGGGCTTGAGAATGACAATTTAATAATACCTTACCTTCTTGGTATTATATTTTTTAAGGTTTAATTCTCAATCAAACACCTAATATGCTAGGTAAAGATCACCAAAACTTCTTTCTGCATTAAGGGTTCCTACAATCCTGCATTGGACTCTAACCATTCCCACGTGAGTACGATTGCAAGAGACGCAAAACTTTAATCTCTATGCTGATTTAATCGCTTGAGTGCAGACATATTAAACATGGGAAATCGGTATTTTCCCTTTCATTTGATCCGTCCTTTTCTCCCGTTCTATTTTCTTCTTCTTTTTTCTACGGGTAGGAGTTAGAAACCCGAACTGTGCTTAAGGAGAAAAATGAAGAATTTGCTCAGGTAAAGTCCCACAAATGTGAAAATATGCCAGATCGATTAAACGGCTGTTCATTCACATCAAATGGGGAAATAAGGGTAGACCGACTGCCGCCACATCCAATGATCACATAGAACGGATACATAGTGCCAAAGTTTGATTTTTTTTGCCGTGTCCACCTGTCCTTGAAGGTACATAGGTAAATTCTGCACATGGTTTCAAACTTGTGAACAAAATTGGTACATCCCAACAAAGAAACTACTAGCAGAGACTAACAGAACCGTCACAGAATAACAAACAACAATGAAGTAGCTCCTGGCCAAGAAATGAAACTTAAGTTACAGCAATACGAAAAGGGCTTCAGTTGGAATCAAGCACTAGAAGTGCCTTCAAAAGGGCAAGGTGATGCAATGCTGAAGAGTAGCAAGAACATGGTTCCCCTGTAAAAAGTTGAGTACTGCTGCACATAGTTTAATTTGCTGGATTAGAGCTTGGATGTTCCTTCCCTGTCAACTGCAAAATAGATTCTTAACTGTCAGTGAGTATGTACGTTAACACCACTACAAACATGAGTAATAATAGTGTGTGCTTCTCGCCCGGCGCGCGCTCGAAGAGTCGCCACCCGAATTTTTGAGATGGATAATCCAAGAAACCGAGAGTTTGTTTGAGAGAAAAAAAAGGCTTTAGTCTTGCAAAAACGTTGAGATTTTGGATCCGGGAGCCACGTTACGAGCGGGGAAGGTTTTATTGAAAAAGCACCCTGCTCGCCCGGTAAAAATAGATCTCTACTAAAAATTTTAAATGAGGGATTTAATATCATTTTGAAAAACTTAATTTTAAAACATGTAAGGGAAAGGGACATGGGGTATAATATAACTCATTGACGTGTTTGTGGTGCGAATTGTATAGTATGAAATGGATGAGTGATGTACAGAAAATAAAATAACAATATTACAGTAGTCCGCCAATATCATATGAAACACCGCGCGATAGACCGGATGTTTCACACGGTGTAACTAGAATGCCGTTTGGTGTATATGTCTACGCATTCCAGAATCAGTTCGCTTTTACATGACAAAACAAATATAGGTCCGCAAAATAGTATTTTATGTTTTTTGAATCTCTGAAAAATAATTTACAAGACCATTTTGTTTATCTCATCATATAAAGCAATGTTAAAAAGCTTTTTGAATTGTTAAAAGATTTAATAAAATCAAAAAGATGACATTTAACATGAAATTTGATTCTGAAATGTACCTGCACAGAAAAGTAACAAATAGACTAAACAAAATAACATAAGAAGGAATATGTAGAAGAAATAAAATAAAGCACGGCGTAATACACTACACCATGCAGTATCGTAAAACGCCACACGATGTAGCATATTCTAGTGCAGAAACTGTTTTTTTTGTACTTTTTGAATATAAAGCTCATTTGAGACCCAAACTCAGTATAGAAAGACCAAGAAGGGTCTCGATCGGCTCCGCTCAAAGCTAAACGTGGTTTAGCCCAAGGAATTTGTTTATACCTTTCGATCGAAGCTTGGATATGCTTGAAGATGGGGGAATGAAAGTTGATTTGGACGTGAAATGCTTGGATAGGGATTGAAGGATGTGAGATTGTTTGGATGCTTTGAGGTGGAGGTCCTTCTAAATTAGTAGTTTACTGAACTTAAGAGGAGAAGAAGAATGGGGGTATTTTTAGAGAAAGAGAGTAAGAGTCTAGAAAATAGCAGAGTAACTTTATTTTGAGTTGAATGGGTCATTCTCAACTAGAGGAGGGGGGGGGATGTATTTATAGGTAAAAATATACTTAGAGTGCACCCAAAGGCAAAGAAATGTGAAAAACGTGCTCTGGCCAAGCCATTTTTCAATTGTTACATCTGCAGGCGTGGCTGACAACTTTCTGCTACTGTCAGAACTTTTCCCCGAAACGCGGCGCGACATAAGGAGAAATGCCGTGCTATATATTGAAATCTCGTGCGGTGGAGTGATTTTTTGGGAATTTTTTGAAATGCCGCGCGACGTTTTGAAACGTCGCGCGGTATTTTGTGTCAGCACAATACACCAAACTTCGCGGGGGCGCCCTGGACACTCCCAAACTTGGATTTGAGCGTGGTTCAAAGCGTTGGAAAACTTGTCGAGTCCTCTTTCTAACTCAATTGGTTTTACTCAAAGACATTTTATATTTTGAAATGTGTGCCCATTTTACCATCAGTGTATCATAGAAAAAGTTATTTTTAACCAAGCAAACCCGTTTTTCTCTTTGCAATTGAACCGAGGGCCACCCCACATGTTTGGGAAGGGGTTTTCTTGAGGTTTAGAGAAGGAATAGCAAAGGAACAACAATTCAAGTCTTGAAGGTATATTTTTCCTTATTTCATCATCGGAGAATTTAAAGATTATTCGGAGGCCCAGATTGGGGTGTATACAGTAGTTCCTCTTTGACGGAACTCAGATATCACTATCAGATTTGAGTGACATCAAATAATAGACAACCCAATCCATCGCTCCAAAGTCTTTAAGTTAAACTTAAAAATGCAATAAATGTAGTCGCGCTCATAGAGCTGCCTACGTATCCCGTTGTAGGGATCAGACCAACGTAGTTCAATTGGGACAATGCATGTATGTTGATGCAAGCAGATAGTGTTATGCAAGGAAGAGTCCCAGAGGACAAGATGCTCAAACGACGAAGAGACATGCTTTTTTGAAAGCTTTTATTTTCTTGAATTTGACTTGAATTTTGGAAATAGTTTTAGCTTGAATTTGAATAGCTTGAATTTTGAAAGAGACTTGAATTTGAATTTTGAAAGAGGCTTAAATTTTGAAAAGCTGGAAGATGTAGAGACCCGTAAATTTCTATTTAATTTTGGTATTATAGTAAAAGAAAATAAAAGAAAGGAATGGAGGTGAAAATGGCATGAAAATTAAAGTTGGAGGTTAAATGTGAAAGAAGTTGAAAGTCATGGGTTTTTGTGCAATTTGTGCATGTGTGTGCCGTGTGGATATACCAGGGAAACTTTTTTTTTCCCCTTTTTCATTTTCTCATCCCAACTCTCAGCTCTCTCTCTCGGTCTCTCTCACTCTCTCAACCAAAAATTCACCTCTAAACCCAAAACCCACAATAATCAACTTCCAAATTATTTTCTACTCGCATTTTGGAGCTCGTATTTCGTTGGACAAAGCTTGGTTTGGTGTATTTTGTTCGATTTGGACTCCGGAAGCTAGGGCTTGCTCCATTCTTTTCGATTGCGATTTGGATACTCGAGGTAGGGAATTCTACCTCTCTTTATATGTTATTTGGGTTCTCCTTTATCTCATTTGAGTATCTCCATGCTTTGTTTGAGCTGGTATTGGTTGTTGTTTGGTCTGGACGAAAATCTGTTAACTGATGAAAAATCGCTAAAATCCCTTATTCCTACCGGTAGGATATTTCTCTCTACCGGTAGAACTTTGTTTCTGTAATAACGTGTGCTCTCTGTTTTGAATTTGTACCGGTAGAACTCATTCCCTACCGGTAGAATTATTAATTTTTCCCACCTACCGGTATGATTTTTCTTTCTACCAGTAGAATTTTTGTGGACCAAAGTTGTGCTTCCTCTGTTTCCTGTTTGTACCGGTAGGCTCCAAAATCCTACCGGTAGGTCACCATTAAAATTCCAAAAATTTTCCACGTGCTGTAGTCTCACTTTTCCTATAGCCTTTGACTTTTCCAATGGGTTACCTGATTGGTTGTAGTCATATAACAAGGAATTAGTTGGTTTTACTTGTCTCCCTGATCAAGTGTTGCTTTTTTTTAAATTGTTCAAATTGGTAGCACCATGGAATGATAAATCTGAATTTCTTGCTCAATATTTGTTCAAACGGTATACTTGAACTTATGAATGACGCGCGAACATTCGGGGGCCCATCGACGGGTGGGTGCCTGACAGGGGATTTCAGGGTCCCATAATTAGCCTGGCAGGAGCTAATGCTCAAATTAATTACTCAAGGCCTAACCTTTATGGTGGGTGCTTGGCAGGGGATATCGGGGTCCCAAAATTAGCCTGGCAGGAGCTTCGGCTCAGACGCACAAAAGCGATACAACATGTTGAGACATAATTCGACGAGTATGATTTGTGGGTTGAATAAAAGAAAGATTGGGGATTTGGGACACTCGTTCATGATAATTGTGCTTCCTCCGTTGTTCTGATCTTCCATTGTTCATTCGTTTGTCTCGCTCATTTGCATATAGAGTTTGCGTAGACTTTTCTACTGAGCTAGTGTAGCTCAAGCCTTATATTATTTTCAGGTACTAATCCGGGACCGTAGATTGCATTGTTTGGAGTGCTTGGAGTGTAGTCATACTTTTGGAAGCTAACCAAGGAGTTACTTATCCATCTTTTGTAAATTTCTTTTGAAAGATGTATTTGTAACTAAAGTTGTAATTCTTTTGACTTGGAATATTGTATCAATTGATTCTCTTTCGAAATACGATACTTATGATAATTTGGGGCCGTCGAGCCAGTGATGTAATATTTTGGAACCTTTTGGAGTTGGAAGTACTATTATGGAAATGAGAATACGGTAATTATTTTGGGTACTGTACGGATATTGTGAGTATTTGTATTATGAAAATCAATTATATTTATGTTGAAAATTCAGGTCGTGACAGAAGATATTTGAATTTGAATAGCTTGAATTTTAAAAGAGACTTGAATTTTGAAAAAGGCTTGAATTTTGAAAAGCTGGAAGAGATTTGAATTTGAATAGCTTGAATTTTGAAAGAAACTTAAATTTGAATTTTGAAAGAAACTTGAATTGAATAGCTTGAATTTTGAAAGAGGCTTGAATTTTGAAAAGTTGGAAGAGATTTGAATTTGAATAGTTTGAATTTTGAAAAAAACTTGAATTTGAATTTTGAATAGCTTGAATTTTGAAAGAAACTTGAATTTAAATAGCTTGAATTTTTAAAAGTGGCTTGAACTTGAAAAGTTTGAATTTTGACGTTCGATTGAGACAATACATGAATGATGATGCAAGTTGATTGAATTTACATATGATTTAAGAATTACTTTTTCTACTACATGGCATATCAAATTCCGATATCTTTGATAATCACATTAGATGTCTAAGAAGTAAGAAGTGTGAATCACACATATTTCTTGGTCATAGATACCAAAGAATTATCAGACATACTACACAAAGAGTGTCAGATACGTGTTTGAAGGAAGATTTCAATTCTTTAATAGTGGACACGGAAAAAAGAGTTTTGGACACGTGTGGGAGTATCGACTGTATCGTTGTCAGACAGAGACACATCACTTCCTTTTAAGTGTTAGTGCTTCTTAGCTCAGACATTGATTCAAGCCTTCCAATTACAATTGTTTTTAAACAGATGAGGGCAATGAAGCAACAAGCAATTCAACTAAAATGGGGCTGTCGTAAAAAAATCAAAAGTTGAAGGAAGATCCTCAATAAACAAGTTGAGATGAATGACATCAACAAATAGGTGGCTGAGGGCTTCCTCCTTCCTAGAACATGGTGGGCAAAGGGAAGAAGTTGTGGTTAATCCGGTAGATAAAGAACAAAAGGTTGTGTTTGGTTCACTTGAATGGAATGTTCATACCGTCATTTGGTTAGTGAAAATAAAAGGACAACATGCACATTACAAATAGAATCATCATTCACAATATTATGTGGCTGAGACTTTCCACGTTTCTAGGACACAGCTGGCAAAGGTAAAAAATTGAGCTTAATGTGGTAGATAAAGAACTTAAGGGTGTGTTTGGTTCACTTTAGGATGGAATTTTCATTCAGTCATTTCGTTCGTTAAAAGATAATGAGCATTCCACATAACGATTGGAATCTTCATTAACCATTTTGCGTGAATGGCCCTTCCATTGGCAAGCCAAAGAGCAACGATTCCCCTTTCCTAAATCATTCTAGACACGCAAACAGTTAACTCTCACGAGGAGAATTAATACCTCTCACATACTTCAACATTAAGACTTCAATTTCTCAAGAAGTAGCATTCCATAAATAAGACCCTCGATTTCATGCCAAACGGGTTGCCTACCTAAGGGCAACGAGGCATCGAGTTCTCTTGACGCAAGTACCAGTATCCAAACTTATCAGTGAAGTCCAGTACTATTAAAAGCCCAAATGATTTTAGGAGGCTTAGCAGATTGGTTATGCAATAGACAGGATTGAGGCTACGGATGCAAAAAATAATTGCTGAACAAAAAAATAAAAATCCTCAGTTTGGGGCAATGAAAGTAGGAAAGAGATACGTCACATTGGGTTCCTTCCAATTGAGTCCAGAGGGGCACGCTGTTAATGAGTTGAGACTTTGGTCTGTCACTGCCAAGATCCAAAAAAGAGTGAACAAACAATGATAACAGGAACCCATATGTCCAAACATACTTAAAATGTCTATCCCCCACAAAAGATGATACCAGTTTATCAAGAGTAGGCTTCACTACAAGAAAAAATGGCTTTCCCGGCGTTTATAAAACGCCGGTAAAAGTGAAATAAACGCCGGCAAAAGTCTTCCCGGCGTTTTTCCCAGCGTTTTCGGTAAACGCCGCGACTGCCGGGCTCGGGAATACTAAACGGCGTTTACTAAACGCCGGTAAATATTTCCGGCGTTTTGGTTACTATTGCCGGCGTTTGCAAAACACCTGGGAAAGGTCTAAAGGCCGGTGACTTTTCCGGCTCCGGCAGGACCTTTACTGGCGTTTAAAAAACGCCGGGAAAAGTTTTTTTTTAAATTCTGCAGCTGCTTGATACGACCAGATTGTTCTTGGATTTGGAATCACTCTATGCCACATACTTGTACGTTTTAATTGTAGGGAAATCTTTCAAAATACTAAAATTTGTTGAACCATCAATATATCCAAAATTGCACTGAATAAATATCCCAAAAATTCAGATTACATTGTGTTCATATTCCACGTTCAACATAATGGAAGATTGAATCCAAGCTCATAACAAAAAAAAGAACTACTTCTAATTCATGTACTGAAATCGTAAGCTTTTTGGTGCTTCTTTTTGTTGGAGTGACATCTTCTTTTGCACCTACATGTAAAATACGAAAAGAAAAGGTCAGGAAAACAAGAAAATCCATGGATTACTACAAAACAACAAATTCTGAGCAAAACTTTCACATTATAATTGACTTGTAAAGTTCACTGGATTTAGGAGCTCTTTAACTGTGTTGTCCAAATATTGTGATCATAGTTGAGCAAGACATAACTCTAGATTCAAACATACATGCATCAAGTAGGTAGCCTAATTACCAATCTCACATGAAAGTATACATCTATATTCCACTACCCCAAACTCACGAATTGTGCGCGGGTAAACCAAACTCACAAATTGGTGAGGGTCTGCCACCCCAAACTCATGAAATGGGTGACTATGCCCACATATATATGAAGAACTAACAGCACCATGAAGCAAGAACTGACTATGCCCACACATATATGAAGAACTAACAGTACCATGAAGCTTTAAGAAGAGATACTTGACCATGCATCATCAGTCATTTATATATGTTTCAGTAAACTCGCTTTTGAAAATCATCTCCATATTGTAACTTCCACGAAGCTATTAATAAAGGATAAACCAAGTTACTTTTATTCCAGGTTCGTGCGCAAGCTCATAACTCTTTGTCTACCAAAGATGCAAATCTGATATGTAAACAAAAAAAATTGTCTCCAGAATCTCGCCTGATATGGAAGTATCCTATGAGGAACTCGAATGTGGAGTTCAGAAGTGAAAAGTAAATAATCTTGCTGTGGTTGGCAAGAAGAGCCACACTATCGTCAAACAATTGTACTGAATTAAAACTCTGAATGTAAATGAGCAAAAGTCCCCACTAGAGCACCATACTAGAATGATAAAAAGGATGGTTAAGAGAGGCTAACCAAGTTTTGTCCAACAAGAACCACTAGGACCCCAGGAGCATAATGCCTCAATTCAGGAACACTAAACATTGGAAACAGATATGAAAAGCATTCATTAGTATGACTTCTGATGATAGAGTAACATATCTAATGTTCAAAAAAGAAGGCACAAATCTGAATGGAAAAGACTTGCCCTTTTTGATATATTTTCATAACTGGCCTTGCTAATGAGAGAGAATGCAAGTATAAAGACATCAGCCCCGTGATAGCTCAGTTAACGTATTGTAATCCTCTTGACCTTTTTTTGTCAAAATAAAAAGGGTCAAATCCAGCACAATTTTAAGTCGTATAAAGAAGAAAAAAATGTAATCACTGGCCATAACAAGCTTACCTGGAGTATCCCATAGCCCTAAGTTAAGTGTGCTCCCCATCCACAACCACATTTGCACTAAAATTGTCAAAAACAGTTGGCAGGTAGTCCTGTTGTCATCACATTCAAAAAGAGACACCGTCTAGTTCAAATTACGATTTCTGAAAAGCTATAATTACTAAACTGCTACAATAAAAGAACAGGAGCACCGAATCAATATTGTCAACAGGTCAATAATTAACACTTTGCACAGAAACCAGACATTTGTAGCTTCCTATAATCCTATGTCAAGTGAAGAACATGGAATGATCACCACCGAAAAAGGGAGAAATACAATACATGTACTCAATTAAAGCTGCAATGCTTTATGATAGAAGGTTTCTTCAAAATCCTTTCCATCATCAAAGGCAGAACGAGAGTAGCACTAAACAAAATTCTCTTCCTTTCCCCTTTCTACCAAACAACAATTTCTACCAAACAAACAGCAATTGAGATAAAAACCACTTCTGATTTCCCCAACAGGAAAATAGAATGAAAAAGATAGACAATTTGCATGTTGAAGAAACACAACACCTTGATACACTTTAGTCTACTAGTCTAAGGCATCTCAACCACCATGATACACTTTAGTCTACTAGTCTAAGGCATCTCAACCACCAGAGAAAATTCAACCAAGCCTTATTCAAGAGCTCCGATGTCGAGTGTAAAACCGTTAATCAATGTCTACAAAAGCCCCAAATTTAATAACAATATAACCAAAAATCCCTACAAAAGCCCCAAATTTAACCACTGGTGTAGATAGCCATTGTTCAGATCCTGCTGAAACAGATCAAACCTCCAAAGACCAGTGGGTGTGTGAAAGTGTAACTGTGTGTGCATACAATAACCAAAATACTATAAATCAGGACTAGACCACCGGCCGGATAGACCCATATTAACGGTTGCCAACATGGATCGGTCAGCCAACAACACATAACCAAATCCCAACACCTGCCGCTACCAAGACAAACTAAAAACAACCCATCGCAGCCCTAACTGACCCTAACCCTAACAGATTACAGCCCGCCGCAACCCGAAATAAGAACACGCTAAGAATTCCGGCAATACACAAAAGAAATATCATGCGTAAGAGCTATACAAATCTACTGGAAATCCGAAAACTAAGATCAAATGATAAAAGCATATGCAAGCAAAAGAAGACGGACCAGATAACCGGAAACAACAACGCCGGGGAGAGGAAAAACCTAAACCCAGATCACGGGAGACCCACTGGTACTCCGACCGACTGCTTAGGAAACCAGATCTGAGGCGTGAACGACAACAATTGTAGGGGAAGATCGACGCTGAGAGTAATGGTGACAGCAGACCAACGGTGATAGGGGCTCCGATCGACAGAGGAAAACCAGACCGAAACGGTCGAAGAGGAAAACAGCGACGAACGGCTAGAGCTGAAACGATGCAGGGGCGAAGGGCCACGGGGCGCTCGGAACGACGGCGTAAGGGGCTCAGATCATGTCGGTGGGTAAGGGAGAGAGGGAGGGGAGAGAGGGAGGGGGCGGCGGTGGGGGATTGTGGCGGAGGAGGAGGCGGCAGCCTCCCCCCAACCCTAAACGAAGGTCGCGTTGGTTGTACGCAGAGAGAGAGTTTTTCGGATGGAGGGTTTGTGGGTCTGGCTTTGGATAAAAGGGGGGTCCGGGGGTATAGTGTAATTTTGGCGAGCTCCGCTACAGTAACTTTTCGATATTACCGGGGTTTTACACAAATGCCGGCAACTAAGTGCCGGATATACCCCTTTTTCTTGTAGTGCTTCTAGGACTATTTGAAAATTTGAAAATTCCATTTTTGAGATCATGACTTGCTATCAACTCTGATCCATTTTATAACCAACCAACACAAAAACAAAGGGAACAGACCCAAACAACTCAAAAACCTATACAAAGAAGCTAAGCCTCAAGCAACTATCTAAACAAGAGAAAACTAATAGATAGCATTTCCAAGAAGTCTGTTAGAGATATTCCATTGGCAGCAAAGCCTTTGGTTCTCAAGAGACTTGGGAAAAGGCATCCAAGTACAGACTCGAAGTCTAATATTATCAGTAATGCTAGCTATAACATCATCAGAGCTCCTATGTCTTCCTCCAGATACTCTGGAATTCCTCTCTCACCAGACATGAGAAGCTCCTGCAGCCAAGGCTAATCTAAGCAGCACTGATCTGAAGCTCTTACCTTTGCAGAATCCTACTGCCCAGTTAATTTCCGTATCCCAAGCCTCTACCCTTCTTTGAATCTGGAATCTGTGCAAGGTTGTTTCCCATATGCTTCTTGAATAACCACAATCAAAAAATAAGTGTGCCAAGGATTCAGCATGTTGGGAACAAAGGACACAAGTAGGGTCAACCTCCATGCCCCATCTTCTAAGCCTGTCCTTGGTTGCCAATCTATTTAAACCTGCTATCAACTTACGGTCATTAAAGATTTCTCAAAGCTCGGCTTCAATGCTTGAACACTCCTTCAGATTCCTGTAGAAGCCTATTATCCATAAGCCACGATCCTCTATAAACACTCCACCAAATCCAGCCCTTCCGGGGTTCTTCCTAGAGCTCCCATCAGTATTTAACTTCATCTTGCTGCAACCTGGAAAATGCCAACTATTGAATTTAGTTTGTGAAACATTGTCACAAATGATGGGCTTGAAAGCTATGCTAATCTTTTTCACAAGATTATTGATTTTCCGGAGAAAAACATCATTGTCACTTATTTCCAAAAACGTTTTTATTTCTACTTATCCAAATCTTCTGAAGTATGACTGCAAGCAGCACATTCCAAGGACATCTGAAGCAAGAATTGGTGCTTGGGAGTCAAGTATAGGTGCAAGTAGCACATTCCAAGTACATCCTACAAAAAAGAAATTACGACAAGAGCATGATCTGTGGAGTAGAAGTGGAGGAGATTCAGCTTGGGAGTTTTGGTGCTGGTCTATGGGCTGATAATGCGTTGTGCTGCTATAATGCGGTATTCCTGGTTTTGGAAGGGCCCTTGCAGACTCATTTTTGGAAATCTGCTCAGGGCCATTTTCTTATCTGAAAATTTAGGTGGTAGGGACAATTTTTTTGGTGCTTCCATGTAACTTTTGTCATATGTATTTCTAGTTTTTTTGGTTGGCCAAGTTATTGTTCCTATTGGGGTCTAGGGCGGTATATGATTGTGGACACGGCATGCTGTAGTGCGTTGTTGGGCTGCCCAAAGTAATGTCATTTTGGCCGCAAATGGAACACCACCTAAGTCCTCAAAATACGTCATTCTAACCCCCCAAAACAGGAAAAATAAATCTATAAACGTTGCTTCCCATGTGTGGTTTTAACCCCAGGTGAGGAATTTATATTTGTGTTTAAGCTATTGCGTGGTATGATTCTTATGTTGCATTTAATTGTGAATTTTTGTGTGTTAAGATGTTGAAATTCACTATGTACCACAATTGATGAGTTACGAAGATAGTAATTGTTGACCGATACCTTCAACTTCCCAAGCGTCATATAATACACGAACTTTTCAGGTGTGGTTACATTGTCACTAACAATTCCGGGAAAAGAAAAGAAAAGAAAAGCAACTAACATAATTTAGTTCAGTTGTTTGAACTTATTCACCCGTTGGGATGCTTTCTCGTCATGATTTCTTCATGATCTAGATCTCTTTAATATTTGAAACTCGCATTTCAAAGATTAATAATTTATTTTTTGGCTCATAAAAAATGAGAATATCCGGACAGTTTTCGACACTTCAAGATTTTAGATTACACAGATAAGATCCAGATATGAAGTATGAACCCCACCTATAAGTATCATGTTCATCGTCTTTTTTTTTCCCCTGAAAAGCTTGATGATCAAATATAAGAGTACAGCATATCAGAGTCGGCTGGACCTTGCCACCTTGGCAGCATCAGCTTGTAAAGGACACTAACAAACGACATCCTATTCAGTTTTCAAGCTTCACAGGTTAGACGGCAACCATTTTAAGTGGGCATTAGCCACTTGGGCATGACAGTTCAACAAACATAAATAACCAATGCCCTATATAACTCAAACTACCAAAGCTATGTAAGTATAAGGGACAACATGGATGTGCAACGTCCAAAAACCTTGAACTACAGAAGCTCCAATAATAAGAACATACAAATATAAATAAACGAAATAAGGGACATTTCTATACACAAACATACCAGGAGAAGCTTATCATTGCCTCCCACTTCCTCCTCTGAGAATAGGAGAGATGAGGCTCTCGACATATGCACGCCTAAAAGTAAATTCACTCGGAATTCCAGCAACCACCATGTCCCTCAGTGTTTCTTTTTTCGGATCATACACAACCAGTTTCTTTCCATGCCTTCTACTATTAGCAAACAAAAGTTTGTCTTCCACTAGCTGACACAGCAAACACAGACTAGGTGTTCCAGTAGGTAAATCAATCGTAAGTTTGGTCCAAGACTCTCCTACCCCGTACTCCTCCATCTTCCAAACCTCACTTTTGTAAGAAGGCCGCCTATCAATCAAACAAAGACAACCCCCAACAACCTCCACAAAATAATGCAATATCTCACATCCGCCACGAAGAGAAGCAGGCATCGGCACTTCCCTGAAAATCTGATCAGACAAATTGAAAGCACCAATCACATAGGATCCATTTCCCCAACAAAGCCAATGGAGACACCCATTCAAGAAAACCCCACCACAAGAAAATGCAGTTCCGACGATGATATAGTGGGTATGTTGAATTCTCCTCCAAGCGTTAGTTTTCAGTGAATAGACATCCACAATCGAAATATTACTCTGAGCAGGTCCAGTATCATTGCAAGAGAGCATCACAACATTGTAGTCATCCGTAGGGGAATCATAACCCACCCCATATGCATACCAGCAGGTACCAACCGGATTGAGTACAAAAGGCGGTGCGGGAAGTTTCTTACATTCTCTAGTGGATGGATTTAACAAGAAGAAGTTGAAATTATCATTGTAGGAAACTAAAAGCAAGCCATCACAAGAGCTCCATACCTTGACCCGCTTGTCGGCAGCGTGTTGTTCCACCGGAAAATCAAGCTCTGTGGCGGTCGGATTGGCGTCGCCGAAGTCGATGGAGTAGAGATTGAGAGAGCTGGAGATGACAATGTTTCTCTGATCTAGATATTTAGGGTTTCGGGTATTGGTTCGATTGAGGTGGGTTTTGGCGAAGTTGGGGTTGGAGATAAGGGAATTCCAGGAGGGAGAAACACACTTGAATCGGCAAAGTGATTTGACGGGTAGTCGAGAGAGTATGTCGGTGAGGATTTCCTGGGGAATTAGGGTTCCGCAATCGGACATGGTTGCCGCCTTTGGAGAGATGGATGGGAGTTGTTCTGTTTGGGTTGTTTCCGGTGGTGGTCCGGTGGAGAAGGTGTCTGGGCTGTGGTGAGACCGTGATGAGAGTAAAGGTTCTGGGTGACTGGTGAGTCTCCCGGTAATTAGGCTCTGTTTGAACCTATGAAAAGAAAATGAAAACGAAGGAAAGAAAAATTAAAATTTTTTTTCTTCCATTGTTTGGTTTAAAGAGAAAGAAAGAAGAAAATAAAAATTTTAAGTGGAATAAATAGCAAATTTTTTCTTTCATTTTTCTCTCATTTTTCTTTTCCTTTCCATGGGTTCCAAACAAGCAAAATGGAATTGGGCTTGACGCATAAAGTTCAGAAGCATCTACGCGGTGTTCCACTTTTCCTTTTTTTTTAAAAAATTCATTTCTTCCAAATTTCAAACTCAAATATAATGAAAATGAAAAATAAGTTTATGATTTTTTTTGCACCGTATTAAAGATCTCAAACAAGATCCATATTGGTAGAAAAATTATTTGCGTAAGCACAAGATTTTTGACCTTAAAATTTACCTTCTTTTTCAAAAACTCACTTTTTCTAAAAGTGGAACGGCATGTCATACGAAAAAGTTCAATGCTCAAGAACGGAAAAAAAAATCTTTTTTTTTTTTTATGTGTCTTGTACATCAACGGGTACAAGGTCAACCAAGAGGTGTGTGAAGTTCGCGAACTATTTTTTTTTTGTGTGACAATTTGCTAATAAAAGTTTTTTAAAAAATAAAGTAGCTACTTGTGTGGCTATTTTATTTGTCTTTGTTTGTGTTTTGGGCTGTTTGGTGTGGTGGGTTGGTTGCTTATGAACTGTTGGGTCTGTTTGGATTTTTCCTTATGGTTTGGGCTCAGCTTGTTGGGTCTAAATCAGTTTCTTCTTGTGGTTAGGAGAAGAGGGTCTTGGGTGACCATGCCGGTGTATCTAAGCCCCTATTATCTCTGTACTTCGTGTTATGAGTTAATGAAGTTTATTTTTGCTGATAAAAAAAATCCAATACAAAATACAATATCTAAGTGTTCTTAATAAATAAGAAAAAACTAATATTAATATTGAAAGTTGAAAAGAAAAAAAAAACCCAAAACAACGTGGGGTCTTGGCCCTCAAAAGCCCGATAGTAGTTCTGTCTATGCGGGCTCCACGTGTGTCGTGATGATATGGAGAAGAGGGTGACACGAGCTCGTCACCCCACAATGAAATTCTTGTTCCGTTCATGTTCGGTTTGAGCTTCCCATCTCTCTTGTTGTAGGTCACCATTTTTTTTTAACCTAAACAAACAAGCTGTCCATCTGCAAGAGAAGACAACCAATCCAACAAAGTTTCCTCTTCAAGAATTCTCACACTCATCACCATCACCTCCATAGCTCCCAATCTCTACATCTTCCAAATAATCAGATCACCATCTTCCTCCACCACTAGCAGCAACTGATCACAGAGTTCCATTACAAGTTTGTTATTACCAGATTCTTTGGATGACAACTCCAAAACAGGCCATCCACAAGAGCTTCACAATTTAGAGATGACAATGCTGCTAGCTTGAGCTTCAGATGCTCAATTTCTCGGATCAGAGGACCCGGGAATTGTTGGTGCAAAACTTGGAACCTTCAAAATCTGGAGCCTTCTGAAACTTGAACAAACTGATGGAAACCGCTTCGAGTCACGTTACGTCGTCGCTTTCCGAAAACAGTATTCGCCCCCACCAATTGGTGTGCACCGGGTTACAGCGAATCTGTTCTGAGGATAAAACAAAGCCCGATCAATGATCTTCTGCCTGCGTCCGCACAAACGAAGAACAGACAGAATACTGAGCCTAAGAGAATCAATTGAACCAAGGACTGTTAATTCCGTTTCTGCAGAATAACGGAATAACAGTATAAAAAACAACGAGACAAAGAAGCAGGAGAGTTTCTGGATATATATATATTTTTTTTGGTGTGTAAATGAATTAACCAATGGCCTATTTATAGACTTATAGGCACCCTTACGTGACAGGGTGTGTCTTTTGTAAACACACATTAGAAAGGGTATGTCTTTTGAAGACAATTAATCGAAAGAAAGGATCATGCCTTTTCGTAGGCACCCTTTCAAGAAAATAATTAATTAGGAAGGATCATGCCTCTTGGAGGCACCCCCATGTATCACATCCCTTCCTAACAATCACACCCCATTCTAATAGTCACATCCTAAGTTAATAGGTGTTATAACTACTCACGTAAAGTCATACCCCATGTAAAAAGGTGTCGCACCTTTTCACAAATAACCTCCCGCACCTTTTATTTTGAAAAACCTCCAACAGGAATTTTCCAGAGTCCTCCATAGTAAAGCTATCCCTGTTAAACCCGGAGGTGAATATCACTGCAGTCAGAGCTCCATTTCCATTCAGATCTCCTAGAAATTCCCTCAACTCGAGGAACCATATAGGGTCAACCAAGAGAAATGCTACACTTACAACATTTTTCTACAACATGTTTACAACATAGTGATGTGAGTGGGTCACCATGTTCTTTTTTTTTTTTTTGGCTGGGCTCACATCACTATGTTGTAAACATGTTGTAGAAAAATGTTGTAAGTGTAGCATTTCTCGTCAAGCAAATCATAAAAAAGATTTGCCTTCCAATTATATTATCCCGGCGAGCTAGTTAAGGATAACAAGGCGATTTCGGTTGTAGACCCCTCGCATTGAAGAGAGTAAATTAGACACAAATTTTCAAGTTGATGAGATCGGTTGAGTGGTCTTAGCTGGAGATTTTCCGGTTGATATCCAGGGTCATACAATATTAGGTGCTTAAGGTGACGACTTTTGATGTTGATCATTTCGATCTCAACACAACCGTCTAACCTCAAATACTCAAGGAGGTGCTGTCTACAAATGAATTCATCGAAGAAGAACTCGTCGCAGATGCAACAGCCTATGAAACACAGATCTCTAAGATTGTGAGCTGAATCATGGTTAAACTTGAAAAAATAAAAATAAAAATAAAAATCCTTGTCCAATATTTCTGCCTTGGAAGTGAAGCACCGGAGATTTGGACCCTCAATCACAACTTTTTCACGTATTGGAGAGATTTCAACTACCTTTGGTTTATGAAGGTTAGCCCCCACAAAATTTTGCTCGGTGTCATAACATCTTCAGAGAGAATTCTCAATTGAAGGGCAAGTGCAAATCAAACCCTGGATGATCAGCTCCTCATCCACCGAGATGCCCTTGAGACTAACTTCGCGTAGAGAATGAAACACTACACTACCAGTGAAAGAGTAATCGCCTAAGTCCTCTTCCTCATCCTCATCCTCATCCTCGTGCTCTTCCAAGTACAATTCACACCCGCATAGTTTAAGAACTGTTAAGGGTTTGGCATCAGCGATTGTCTTAAATAAAGGGTACCTGTGGGAGATTTAGATAACAATAGTTCAATTTGCATCTGAGAAATCAACCAAACCTGAGTACAAAAATGGTAATTAATGTCATTTGCAATAATTTTTTTGTAGAAGAATCAAATAGAAAAAATAAACGGAAACATGGAATAAAAGACCACCTTGGTACATGCTTCTTAAACCATACCACCAGATGCCATGAAAATCATGTCCTGAAATGCAAGAGTTACTTCTCGAAAATCACTGGATTTCCTCTTGATCCAAGAAACTAAAAAGGCAGCTTCATCATGGATTCTTGTGTACTCCATATGGTGGGATTCAAATTTCAAATTTGTTGAAATTGATGCTAATGGAAGCTCAGGTGGACTACTTTGTATATGGAGCCCGGAGGTTTTCACCATGTTGGACACTTGCTGTAATAGAAGTTTTATCTTGGCGCAATACTACAAATGTTTACGGCCCCAATGCCAGAAGGCATGCGCGGGGAGTGCCATCTAGCCTCGGAGGACATTACCCCAAACCATGGTGTCTGGGAGGGGTCCTTAGTCAAATCAGAAACACAGGGACAGGGGAAAGGGCAGGGGTGTTTTCGTAGGGAAATGGGAATGAGAGACCTTAATCAATTTATTGATGATATAGAGCTGATTAATCCTCCAATCCTTGCGAGAAAGTTCACAACGTCCAATTCTCAAGATGAGGAGAAGTGGAGCAGGATAGATCACTTTTTACTCCACCCAAAATGGTTGGATACGTTCAAACTTAAACAGTGGGAGCTGCCTAGAACTCTCCCTAATCATTGCCCATTCCCCTTATTGACGATGAGAGAGATTGGGGTCCTAGGCCTTTCTGGCTCATTACTTCTTGTTGCATGCATCCTAAGGGTGTTGAAGTTATGGAAAAGGCTTGGAATGACACAGTAGTTCAAAATTGGGCTGGGTCAAGCTTATCAGCAAACAGAAAGGTATGAAAGAGACTCTCAAAGTACGGAACAAAGAAGTATTTTGGGGATGTGCAACACAAGTTAAATAAATCTAGATATGCAAGCCAAAAGTGCTTTACTTCAAGATATAGATAGAAGCAAGAGGGAAGAACTAAGGTCTGATTTATGGAAACTCAACCAAATGGTTACCGGTGATGTCCAGTCTGCATTTGGGGGTCGAACAAACATACAAGATGTTATATTGATTGCAAAAGATGTGGCCTTTGGATGGAAAATGGATAGAAAAAAGGTTTAATCATGAAATTAGACCTTGAAAACGCCTATGATATGCTTAATTGGAACTTCTTATTCAGCACAATGCAAATGATGCGTTTCCCAAAGAAATTGATCTGATGGATTAAAGTGTGTGTCTCAACAGCTTCTCTATGCTGAACCTCGAGGCCATAGCAATAGATCCTTTAAGGGAAGTGCTTAATGAGGATCATGAGTTGAGCTCTTCCAATTGTGCCAGTATGCGGTGTTCTAGGCCTGGTAAGTCTAGCCAGCGCAAGAAAAGAGTGATTATGGGGCTTGATTTCGATCATTCCTTCTTGTTAGATGCAATGGTCTTTCTGATCTTGTTTACACCAATTTTTGGCCAAAATTCATAAAATCAATTTGTTGGT
>BPLS01027154.1:36116-77188 GCA_019656275.1 Rhododendron kiyosumense
TCGGGAGGTTAGTCACATTGTCAAGGAAGAGGTAGTTCTTATGGATGGATTGTCAGAAACTCTTAGTCCTTCCGATTTGGAAGGTGTTTCCTCCCCTGTGTCTGATGGTGTGTGTGTGTGTGTGTGTGATGGTGTGCCGGTTCCTCCAACACCTGAACCTTTCCAACATACCAGTTCTTCGTCAATTTCGATGGGGGATAGTTTTCAGGATATTGGAACGGGTACAACAAGGTCAATGACCATCCTGATGATGTTAATCCTAGGAAGAGGAGAGGGAGGAACAAAGCCAATTTCAAAGACAATCCTTCATCTGTTCACCTACATGGCACCCGGGAAAGGAAGAAGATCGGCAAAGTCAAAGATGGTGGCAGCCAGGACAAGGCTACAGAAAATCCCACTCGGAGGAAGCACAAATGGGACAGAGTGATTGAAGACAGTTATAATAACCCTCATATTTTCCGCATCCCTCAGCGTCGTACATTGCATTGACTTATTGGTATCTTGCTCCTTACCTTTGTTTTGCAGGTATCGTTGATCTTGGGCACGGCGTTGAGGGCTTACATTACAATATGTTTGGCCTTGTTTGTTTTTTCTGTTTTGTTGGTTCCTTGTCAGCTTTTGGTCTTATGGTCGCTGTTTGTGGGGTCTTGTTTGGTCTAGTAGCCTAGGGCTGTCTGCTTGTTGTGTTGTAACTTTAATATATGCATCAAGTTTAATTTTGGTCAAAAAAAAAAAAACCAGCTTCTCTATACAAAGTTGTGAATGGTTCCCCTACCGAAGAATTTAAGATGCAGAAAGGTTGGCAAGGAGACCCTTTGTCTCCCTTCTTGTTTGTTATTGTTGTTGAAGGTCTAAACTGGATGTTTCAAAAGGCAAAGCAACAAGCTTTAATAAAAGATATGCAGACTGGAGTGGATGAGCTTTGTGTTACTCATTTGCAGTTTGCTGATGACACCTATGTAGCACCGACACTCCAAAAGGGTGCTGTGTCCACGTATTGGACACGGCGGGGACACGCCTAAATACGTATTGGACACGCCACGTGGCGTGTCCAATAATTTTTATTATTTTTAATGGGGGACACGTGGGGGACACGGCTGGGGGTCAAAATGTAATAAATTTTTAATTTTGAGGGGTTAATATGAAATTATTCAAAAATATTTGGGTTAAAACTGTAATTATGCCTTTATTTGGACCATGGTAATCTTATGCATTCATATAGGACATGAATGGAAGAAAAGAAATATATATGTATTTATATATTTATTTATTTATACACGTGGCGTGTCCCCCACCGTGTCCGTGTTCCTATTTTTTTAGAATTGCCGTGTCCCGTGTCCGTATCCGTGTCCGTGTCCGTATCCGTATCCGTGCTACATAGGATGACACTGAATTTTTGTCAAGCTGAGACACAGGAAGTAATGAATATGAAGAGGGTATTTGAGCTGCTTTGAGATACTCTCTAGCGTACATATACATCACTCATTTCCATGTAACTTTTGTCACATGGTTTCTCGGTTGGCTCTTGGCCAACCATTTTTCTTTGCATTTGGGGTTTAGGGCGGCATATGATTGTGGACACGGGCATACGATTGTGTACAGCCTTGTAGAGCGGCCCAAAACGACGTTTTGGCCGCAAATGAAACACCACATTAATCTTCAAAATTACGCCGTTTTGACACCCAAATACAGGAAAAATAAATCTTTACACGCTGCTCCCTGTTAAAGCCGTTTTAGCCACTGGCGAGTTATTTTTGTTTGTGGCTAAGTTATACCGTGTATGATTCTTCCGTTGGATTTACTTGTGAATATTATGTGTGTGATAAGATGTTGAAATCCCCTATGTACCACAAATGATGAGTTAGGAAGATAAAATTGTCAACCACTACCTACATCTTCCCAAGCGTCATGTATTCCACAAACTTATCTTGTGTGTTTACATTGTTATTAAAAATCAAGGGGAAAAAAGAAAACAAAAGAAACAGACGTCGTTTGGTTCACTTGCTTGAACTTACTCAGCCGTTGGGATGCTTTCTCCCTGTTGTGATTTTGTCACGCTCTTGATCTCTTTATTCTTTATAACTCCTCTTTCAAAGATTCATAATCTCTTCTGTGGCTGATAAAAAAAAAGAGAGTATCCGAACAGTTCCATACACCTCAAGATTTTAAATTACAAGGATAAGATGAAGATATGAAGTATGAACCCCACCTATAAGTATCATCTATACACTCTTTCTTTCTTTCTTTTTTCCCTGAAAAACTTAATGATCAAATATGCAGCATAACAGAGTCGTCAGCTTGTAAAGGACACTAACAAAGGGCATCCAATTCAGTTTTCAGGCTTCACAGGTTTGACTCCAACCATATTTTAAACTGGGCATTAGCCGCTTGCGTATGATCAAGATAATAATCTATGTTCAATTATATTCATCACGAACCAATACCCTATATAACTCAAACTACCAAAGCTAAATCAATATCAATAAGGGATAATATGGATGTGCAACCTCCAAAAACCTTGAACTATAGAAGCTCCATAATAAGAACATACGAATATGGATAAACGAAAGAACGGACACTTCTGTTCACAAACATACCAGGAGAAGCTTATAATTGCCTGCCAATTTCTCCTCCGAGAATGGGAGAGACAAGGCTCTCGACGTATGTACGCCCAAAGGTAAATTCACTTGGAATTCCAGCAACCACCATGTCCCTAAGTGTTTCTTTTATCGGATCGTACACAACCAGTTTCTGTCCATGCCTACTTCTATTGTTACTGAACAAAACTTTGTCTTCCGCTACCTTACACAACAAACGCAGACTAGGCGTTAAATATTCGATCGTCAATTTGGTCCAAGACTCTCCTACTCCATACTCTTCCATTATCCAAACCTCAGTTTGGTTACAAGTCCGCCTATCAACTAAACATAGACAACCCCCAACAACCCCCACATGACAATTCAAAATCTCCAACGAAGCAGGTAGTGGCACTTCCCTGAAAATCTCATCCGACAAATTGAAAGCAACAATCACGATTGATCCAGACCTCAGACAAAGGCAGTGGAGAGAGCCGTTAAAGAAAACTCCACGAGAGCTTCCCACAAGAAGATAATGGGCATCTTGAATTCTTCTCCAAGCATTAGTTTTCAGAGAATAAACAGTCACAATCATAATTTCAATCCCACCAGTATTATAGGAAGAGGTCATCACAACCTTGTAATCATCCGTAGAGGAATCGTAACCAACACCATAATATAACACGTAGAATTTACCAGCCGGATAGAGGACAGGAGGGGGTGTGGGCAGTTTCTTACATTCTCTAGTGGATGGATTCAACAAGAAGAAGTTGGGATTAACCACTTGATGGGAAACTAGGAGCAAACCATTGCAAGAGCTCCATACCCTGACGGGAATTACCCACTTGTCCGCGGTGTGTTGTTCCATAGTAGGAAAATCAAGCTTTGTGGCGGTTGGATTTACGTCAGCAAAATCGACTGAGTAGAGATTCTGAGAGCTTGAAATTATAACGGCTTTCGACTCAAAATATTTAGGGCTTTGGGTCTTAGATCGATTGAGGTGGGTTTTGGCGAAATTGGGGTCGGAGATTAGGAAATTCCACGAGGAAGAAACACACTTGAATCGGCAAAGTGTTTTGACTGGTAGTCGAGAGAGTATATCAGTGAGGATGTCCTGGGGAAGGATTTTGTCGTCGGACATGACCACCACCTTCAGATCGATGGAGGGGAGCTGTTCGGGTGGTTGGAAAGGGTGGAAGTAAGTGGTGGAGCTTGGTGGTGAAGATGTGTTCATAGGTTTGTGAGGGTGAAACCGTGAAAGTCTCCTGCGGATATTTTCCTCCCCTCTCACTACCAGGGGATATATACCTGCTGCATGAAATATACCCTTTTTGTGAGGAGCGGGCGGGAGATAGTCAACGGTAAGAGTTCAGGTTATGCTGGGCAAAAATTATACTTGGTGAAACGAATTTGTTTAGAAATTGTGGAAAGGAAAGAAAACACATAGATAAGTACTCCAATAAGGAGATAATGTGAAGAAAAGAAAAAAAATCATAGTTATTTTTATAATTTTTTATTTTGCTCGTATGATTTCAAAAAAGAGGAGACTTTCTTTCTCTGTCCATATCCAACAAAGCATCAAGGATCGCATCTAGAATCATTTGTCCAAATAATGCTGCTATTTTTTGGTCAAAAGTATATATAGAAGACTTTATCAATAAAACATAGAGGGACAACGTCATTTCAAATTTCTTAAGATTATTTATGTCCATAAAATATAACAAATATCATTCGAATTACCATACAGTCAAAGATTTCATTTGATTCAACTTTTTATTTTATTTGCCAGAGAATCAATGGGATATAGTTTGGCACCATTTCTATAGTGGTTGCAATTTTAAATTATTCTGCACCTTCTCAATCTCACCTTGACTAAAGACCTATTCCAGTTTAGCCAGATCACATCCCCGGACATTAAACATATAATTACCAACAGTTTCATCAACAAAGAGAGGATTAGGATTGGTTTCCCCTAAGGTTGCCACAAATCCTTCCCCATGGTGATATCATTCCCATTCCATTTCCCACCATCCATTTGAGAGCATTTTTTATGACATGTTTAGTTTGAGTAATGCTCTTCCATATGTGGATGCCCTCCTATTCATATGCCATTCATTGAAATCATGCTTGCTCAAGTATTTCTTGAGAATAGTTGAATCCACAAAGGTTTCTTCTCATTAGGTAATCTCCAGCCAAGCTTACAAAGAAAGGCTAACTTGTTTTCTCTAGATTTTCTAATGCCCAGGCCCCCATTTTCTCTTACATTTGCAAACATTATCCTACTTAATGAGATGCAATTTTTTCTTCCCAGTTCCCAGGTGAGTCACCCTAAAGAAAATTTATATATATTGAGCATGTCTATGTTTTCACAGATGCTCGAAGGTAAAGAAGAGTCTTGCATAGTATAGATGGGAATAGTAGCAATCACAGATTGGACAAGAGTGGCCCTCCCCATAAAGGATACGGAATTACCTTTCAAACCAGACAATTTTATTTGCATTTTCTCAATAATGTACTGGTATTGCCTCTTGGAAGCTCTCTCAGGGAGGAGGGGAACCCCAAGGTAATGGCCAAGGTCATAGGTAAGCGGGACGTTGCACTTCAAACTCAAGTTAGTAGCCCCACCACTTCAAATATGGGGGGATACATAGATAGACTTGGTGGAGATGATGATCTTGTTCGGGTAGGGGTGTTTGTGGTCTTTTAGGGTGTTGGTTTGATTGAGGTGGGTTTTGGCAAAGTATAGGTGGGAGATTAGGGAGTTCCAAGAGGGAGAAATGCACTTGAATCGACAAAGGGATTTGGCGGGTAGTCGAGAGAGTACGTCGATGAGGATCTCCTCGGGAACGGTTCCGTCGCTGTACATGGCTGCCGGCGCCGCCATCGTATCGAGGGAAAACAATCAAGATATAGGCTTGTGAGTGGTGGAATGGATATGCGGTAAGACTCTCACCGTGTGGTGCTCTTAATTATGGTGCGAAAGGAAAAAGAAGAAAGGAAAAGAATGCAAAGGAGAAGGTAATTTATGCTTATCGAGAGATGGATCTGTTAAGGGGAATGACAGTTTAATTTTTGAGGGGAGAAAAGCTAATGGGTGTGCTCATGAGTTAGCAAAGATAGGCTTGAAGTTGGAGGAGAGAGAGAGAGAGAGTTAATCCACGAGCAAGCCTCTTCGGAGGTCTTCGAGCATTTGCGGAACAATGTTGATGGCATTGGCACGTAGTGAAATTCCTGGCTCCGTCCCTGATTGGCAGATTAAGATCTGTCGTTAGTAGTGGCTTTGGTGTTTACTGTTTAGGGCTTACGCCTTCCTTTTGTAACCAAAATAATGATGATAAATTGGTAATAATAATTTGGTGATTCTATTTGCAACTATGTATTTACTGCATAAAGTCCTTTGCTAAATACTTCCTCCGTCCCAGTTTGTTTGTCCGCTTTTTGACTTTTTGAAAGCATTTGACCTCTTAAAGAAAGAATTGGTTATAATTTTCAATTCGTAATGTTTTTAATATGCAATATGGATTTTGTTTGATAGATCTCAATTAGTTTTATTATACAAAATCTTTAAAATCATAAAAAAATTATAAAATATAAGATATACGTATATTTTTGAAAGACACGTGTTTCGACAATTGGACAAACAAATTGGGACGGAGGGAGTAAAGCACATACCTTTATAACAATTGTTACGTACCACCCAGAAAATCTATGGAATAAGGTGAAGTAATGCGATGACCGTGAAAACTGAATTTGTTTAGAAATTGTGGAAAGGGAGGGAGAAAAGAAGAGAGGAAAGTACTCCAAAAAGGAGATAAGGTGAAGAAAAACAACAATAGTTATTTTTCTAATGTTTTTCATTTGTCCAAATAGTGCCGTTGTTTTTGGGCAAAAGTATAGAAGACTTAATCAAGAAGACATGGACGGATTTAAGTTGTGGGAGGAATATATAATGTATACATATGGTTAAATTTTTCGTTTTTTGGCCGAGCAAAAAAAAAAAATTCCGTTTTTTTATGTCAATCCTCCCGGTGTAAATAAGGTGATTGATTCAAACAATTTTAAAGTAGTAATTGATTTTTATTGTGAATGATCTATGAAATTGCACATTTACATGCTCAAAGCCCATAGTCATCCTGCAGGTTTTTCATTTGAATTTCATGCTACAATAAAATACATAAAAATTTTAAATTAAAAATGCCACGTTATAATTATTGCCGTGTCATGCCTTGCCTTGCCCAATGATTTTAAGGGATTTTGGTTGTACAAGAAATCCTAGAGTTTTTATGGCTAAAGCTAAGATTTTTATAGTGGAATTAGGTATACATGGCAAGCCGATCGCTTGCCACCGGACAACGCAAGACATGGCATGACAATGGCATGTTGCTAGATAGGCATGGCATGGCACGACAATAATTATAACGTACTCCCTCCGTCCCATTTTCATTGTCTTTTTTTGATCTTCGTGCAGTTTTCAATCGCTTATATCTTTCAATGTGAATCTCCAAAAATATGCAATATGGATCTTATTTGATAGATTTCAATTTGTTCTATAATACAAAGATGTCAAAATCATGAAAAACATTATAGATTGAAAGATATACGCAAGAGACAAAAAAGTGAAAAATGAATAATGGACAATGAAAATGGGACGGAGGGAGTAGCATTTTTTATTTGGACTATGAATGATTCAGATGTGCTGGAAAACTCTTCTAAAAAATACTAGACTCTCACAGGAAAAAGACGTTTTAGAATCCAAGTTATCAGTTGCCGAGATGGATGATCGAAATGCATTAACAAACTCTGTAGTCCAATTGCAAAGAAATCGAATGCAGATTTTTTTCATCCATATCCACTAAATCAACATATCAACTTATTGAACTTAAAGTTAAATTATGACCAACTACAAATCAAAGTGGTTAGATCATATAAAGCCCAATAAAGCTTAATTCAATAAGTGGACATGCATTTCGACCAAAATTGGCCATTAACTTGACAAAGGATTTAAGGACAAGTAACGGAGATGCACAAATTAATTTGAATACAATTTTAACACAAAACATCATCTTTCATATGAAACATGCCGAGCAAAAAAAAATCTTTCATATGAAACATAACATGACAACTAACGGAGAAACCTAACTAAAAACAATAATAAAACAAAGGATTTAAGGACAAGTAAAGACAACACAAGACACACGACCTTGCACATTCTAATATCAATCACCAAAGCAAAACATTCATAAGCCATTCTTTTCTTCTTCTTTTTTTTTTGGAACAACAAAGAAAATTTTATTAATCAACGGAAAATTTACAAAAAGTAAAATTACAGTGATTAAAAGGATAGAAAAATCCATAGGCCATTCTTGGAGTTGGAGCATGAACCACCTCACAGCAACCCCAGAACACATCTATAAAATGCCAATAAGAGATTTATGGATGTGCAACTTCCAGAAAGGTTGAAATATAGAAGCTCACACAGCTATTTATCACCAAAAGAAGGCACATAGGACTTTGTATTCCGAAGAAGTCCCTGAAGAAGCTTCTCATTCATTACCTCCCATTCCCTCTTCCATGATGAGGAGAGATGAGGCTCTCCGCATAGGTGCCCTCAAATGAAAATCTAGGCGGAATGTCACAAACGACCATATCCCTCGCCGTCTCCTTTTGCTGATTGTACACAACCAGCTGGACAAGCCCCCTCTCCCCGTTGGTTTTCAACAAAAATTCGTCTTCCGCTAACAAACACAACAATCTGACCATACGCAACCCAGAATGGATCGTAAATTCAGTCCATGACTCTCTTACCCCATGCTTCTTCATCATCCAAATCTCAGTTTCCATCTTTTTAACCAAACAGAGACAACCCCCAAAAACTGCCACGTCATACGAGTAAATCGAAATCTTGCCCCGACTGAACGAAGCAGGCAGCGGCACTTCCCTGAAGACCTCATCAGACAAATCGAAAGCAACGATCACCTGGGAATGAACCCTCCAACAAAGGCCATGGATACACCCCTTTAAGAAAACCCCACCATTGTTTCCCACGGGGCCATAACGGAGACACTCAATTCTCCTCCAAGCTCTAGTTTTCAGCGAGTAGACATCCAATATCGAAAAATACCGAGAAAACTCAGTAGTATACCGAGAGAATATCACAACCTTGTAATCATCAGTGGAAGAATCGTAACCCAGCCCATAATGAGACCTGCATCTCTTACGACCCGGTTCGAGGACAGGAGGACGGGTAGGGAGTTCATTACGTTCTCCTGTGGACGGATTTAACAAGAATAAAATCGAACGTTCGTTGTCGGAAGCTAGAAGCAAGCCGTCGCAGGAGCTCCGTACTGCGGCGTGCTGTGCCATCGTGGGAAAATCAAGTTTTGTGATTGTCGTGTTTAGGTTGGTGAAGTCTACCGAATAGAGGTTGTCACAAGTAGAGATGATGATCTTGTTTTGGTAGGGGTGTTTAGGGTCTTTTAGGGTGTTGGTTCGATTGAGGTGGGTTTTGGCAAAGTATGGGTGGGAGATTAGGGAGTTCCAGGAGGGAGAAACGCACTTGAATCGGCAAAGGGGTTTGACGGGTAACCGAGAGAATATGTCGATGAGGATCTCCTTTGGAAGGGTTCCGTCACTGTAAACGGCCGCCACCGCTGCCATCCGATATAGCGAAAACAATCAAGATATAGGCTTGTGAGTGGTGAGATCGAGAAGCTAATGGGTGTGCTTATAAGTTAGCAAAGATAGGCTTGAAGTTGGAGGAGTTAATCCACGAGCAAGCCTCTTTGGAGGTCGTGGAGCAATTGCGGAATGAAGTTGATGGCACTGGCAAATTAAGATCTGCCGTTTAGTAGTGGCTTTGGTATTTAGGGCTTAGGCCTTCCTTTTGTAACAAAAAAAAATTATAATAATAATAATAATAATAATTGGGTGATTCTATTTGCAACTACGCATCTACTGCATACAATCCTTTGCTAAATAAGACACATTTTATAATAATTTGTTACGTACGACTCAGAAAATCTATGGGAAAAAAGAAGAAGGTAAGCACTCCAATATATTTTTCTAAGGGAAATTTTTAAAAATGGTATTTCTAGTTTCACCCGTGTCTCATTTTCGTTCTTCAAGTATCAATTGCAGCTCTTTTGATCTTCAAGTTTGGTTTTTGTACCAAGTTTGTCAAATTGATAACGCATGTCAGCCAAACTGGATGGAAAAAATCAAATTGAGGGCAAACGCTATCAATTGGACCAACTTGGTACGAACTGCAACACCCAAAATACCATAAATCTGATTTTTTTCGTTCAATTTGGCTGAGAAAAGTTATCAATTTGACAAATTTGGAACAAAAATCAAACTTGAATGTCAAAAGAGATGTAGTTGATACTTGGAAGAAAAAAATGAGACTCGGATAAAACTAGGAGGACCATTTATATAAATTTCCCTTTTTCTAATGCTTTCATTTGTCCAAATAATGCCGTTGTTTTTGGGCAAAGTACAGAAGACTGAATCAAGAAGTCATGGGATGACAGTGTCATTTCAAATTTCTTAAGTTTCTATCCATAAAATATACAGTAACAAAAATACGATTCGAATTAACCATTTTAAAATCATACAAGTCAAAGATTTCATTTGATTATATTCTACCTTTTATTTTATTTGCCAGAGAATCTATGAGATATAGTTTGGCGCCATTTCTATTAGGATGGTTGCAATTTTAAATTATTGCGTGCACCTTCTCAATCTCACCTTGACTAATGACCTATTGCAGTTTAACCAGATCACATTCCTTAGGGACTCAGATCCTGTCTATTTGGCTTCGGACCAGTTTGGTCTATTTATGCATTCGGGCCGTATAAAAGTGTTTTGGACAGTTATGATTTAAAAAGAGTGTTTCTTTTTTTCTTTCTTTAAAAACAAGTCTTTAAATATGGGCCGTGCAAAAAACTTTTGGATGGACCAAACTGGTCTGAAGCAAATGAATATTTCATCAACAAAGAGAGGATTGTGTTGGTTTCCCCTAAGGTTGTATTACCACACCACCAATCCTTCCACATGGTGATATCATTCCTGGCCTCTCTCTTTTTTTACCTTTTTGGTCCCCCAAAGTATTAGCGAGATGTTAGTTTCATCCCCAATGTGCACATTTAACCAATTTCGTCCCCAATGTTTAAAATGTGTGCCTAAATGGTCCCTACATTTCTTGTTTCCATCAAAATGGAGGGCATTCTTGGTATTTCACACATCCTCATCTTCTCTAAACCCTAAACCCTAACCATAAGTCACTCCCTGCCACCTTCCCCCCACCCCGGACATTTCGGAAGCCTAGTACCAAAACAAAAAAAACAAGTCATTTCGGCGGTTCACCTGTGAAATACGACAAGTGGAGGAGAATGAATCTCTTCAAAAAAATATAAGAAGGTGACAATGATTCATGATTTTTCAATTGCAGATAGGTTTGTAGTGATTTCGGATCAGCAGGTGGTTTAGAATTCAACGGAAATGTTCCGCGGCGGATCCGGTGGTTTATGAAAGAATAAGATGTCGAGGTTCGGGGTAAATGGATTGAAGCCCCAGATTGCTTCTGTTTCAATCTCTGATACGCATGGGAAGGACCTGAATTCAACGAAGTTTTTGTAATCGGAATCCATATGACTCCGCCGGGCTCCGTTTTCAACAAATCAAACGAGGGATTACAGAGCATTTTTGCGAAAATCAGGCTTGATCGGATACGAGGGAATTTACTCAAAAATCCATTTTGTGCGGTCAGAAAATCCACTTCGGTATCGCTGGCCAATTTGGCCGCCGGACAAGTTAATAATCTTTTCACATCGCAGAAGTCTATTTGGCCACCGGAAAAGTGAAAAAGTACATACACAGAGAGGAATAGAGTTATTTTTTATTACCGGTTATCCGATGAATACAAACAGAGTTCAGTGGATATCATGTCCAACTTACCAGTTTCCTCCCCATTTATGCTTTCGTTTTTCCTTCCCCTCTCTTTCTTTTCTTCCAAGAAACCATATTCATTACCCCGCGTGCAAACCGGAAAATTCCTTCATCCCAAGAAATATCCAAATTCAATTCATTCCTATCTACCTCCTGCTCTATCTGTGACCCTGAACCTAGCCTTATTTCGTCCATCTTCAAATCCCATGAACCCAACCTCCATTAAATTCAATCTTATCTAACTTCTCCCAAATTCACCTATATGCACCTCCCTCGACTCCTAGCAATCACCAAAAAACCATCAATTCAGCCCCAAGGCTTCCCCATAGCCAAACCCGAGTCATCTTTTCCAAATTCAAGTTTTCGATTTCAAAATCAATTCGACCAATCCAAGGTATTATAATCCTATCCAACTCATTTATAAGTATATTTAAGTGTTTTTAAGCCTAACTCATAGTCCTATGAGATCCCATGCATCAAACCCGTGGAAAAAACAAAAAAAAAAAATTCAAAAATCCAAACTGACGTTGCGGTCTCAAGGTTTGGGCCTCAAGGACCAGAGCCAAGGTTGCGTTAACCTGCCTCACCGCAAGGTTGACCAAGTCAAACCTTACAGCAGAGACCCCCACTGCGAACTCCGTTCAGTTTTGTTAAAAATGGTTTGAAGCCACTTTGCAACCTTCCGAACAATGTTTTCGACACCCGAACTATTTTTCCTAGACTCCTTGCACCTCAAAAATGATATCTTGTTAATATCAATTTTTTATTTAATTATCTATTTATTATTATTTTACAAAGTTTTCAACCGAAACAACTTTTTAACCTTACGAACCATGTTGTCGATGCCCGAATAAAATTTCATAAATAAACTAATATAAGTCTAGACTTTCTAGCAATTAAACAAAATTATTTTTCTTTATTAATAAAGATTTCGGCTAATAAAATTAATTTTTGGCCGTACAAGATTAAGGGCAATGGCCCATTCGTAAAAAATTACGTGATTTCAACGCTTATTATTTATTTCAATTATCGTTGTGATTATTTGTATATTGCTCTGACTCTTGATTTATATGCTAAATTGGACCCTAGAGACATATGGTGGTATGCGAATAGAATTCACTAAGAAGTCGCTAGGTAATGGTTTATTTGAAAAGTTTTATGATGGTAGAGATTGCCTACAAGCGGGTTTTTGAGATATGAATTGAGATGGGTGCTAACGGAGACCCAGTCTCTAAATTAGCGGGAGTCCAGTGATGATTTGAAACTGGCGGGAGACCAATGATGATTGTGAAGTGATGATTAAGATAGACGAATCTTAGTTATGTCATGACATGATAATCTTTCCCTTTGTTTGTAGTTATTGGGATGCACGTTTGGTATATAACTTAGGTGTATCTGCGACAGCAAAACGAAGTGATCGCATGGGACATGGCATGACTAGTGGTTAGGGAGGAACGATCTCGCGGTTGAGATCATAAATCACACGTCAAGCTAATGGATAGTAATAAATCGGTTTAAGTGTGAAATTTTTGTTTAATTCTTCCGCATTGAGATTATATTGTTTGCTTGGTGTAGAGTAAGAGGGATAGTTAGGTTGGATTATTCTACTACGTGAATTATCACTCACGGATACGTCTGTATCTTGATAAATCGATTGCTTCGGTGATCAATTTGTCAGAGAGCGCATGATTCAATGGTGGAGCAGTTTGACACAGGAAGAATATACCGGGGGCAGAGATCAAGTACACTTGGGATATGTATCAAAACTAGAGTTGCTCTGGAGTTATTTCAATAAAAAATTTATTAATTAATGCATCCGAAATTCCTTGAAAAATCGGGGCATTACAGTTTTCTCTAGATTTTCTCATGCCTAGGCCCCCATTTTCTCACTTGATGAGATGCACTTTTTTTTCCCAGGTGAGTCACTCAAAAGAAAATTTCTATTGAGCCTATCCATGTTTTCGCAAATGCTCATAGGTAAAGAAGAAGCTTGCTTAGTATAGTTGGGAATAGTAGCAGACGTCACAGATTGGACAAGAATGGCCATCCCCATAAAAGGATAAGGAATAACCTAGGAATAACCTTTCAAACCGGACAATTTTATTTGCATGGACTGGTATTGTCTCTTGGAAGCTCGCTCATGGAGGAGGGGAACCCCAAGGTAATGGCCAAGGCCATAGATAAGAGGGATGTAGCACTTCAGACTCAAGTTAGTAGCCCCACCACTTCAAATATGGGGGATACATAGATAAGCGAGTAGACTTAAAATAACTCATAATATAGATAAGCTAATCGTCCTGCAGATAGTTTAGTATGATGTACATACATTTTTGGAACATGAATAAAATTTTGGATCTGGCTTCTCTGCAGTCTTGGTTGGATCGGAGAGAGAAGCCTGTGTATTTCCGATCGTCCAAAAGTACTTTGAATCATTCAGATTTGTTGAAAAATTCTTCTCGAAAATACTATACTCACAGGAAAAAGACATTTCAGAATCTAGACCATGAGCTCCCGAAATGGATGACCGAAATGCATTAGCAAACTCTACAGTCCAATTGCAAATGAAATTTTTTTGATCCATATCCACTAAATCTGAACGTGTCAACTAATTGAACTTATAGACTGTAGTCGTAGAGCCAATCAAGCTACTCAATCATGAACTACGCATGAACTACAAATCAAAGTATTTAGCACTTTGTTTGGTTGAGCTTTTAGAAAGTTATTTTTAAGAGTTGGAGAGATAATGAGTAGAGAGAGATAGGGAGAAAGATTTATTGAAAACTGTGACAAGAGTTGAGAGTTACTCTCAGAAAGGGCAACCAAACACAGCGTAGATCATTTAAAGCCCAATAAAGCTCAATTCAATAAGTGGACAAGCAGTTAGACCAAAATTGGCCATTAACTTGACAAAGCCAAACCTAAACATAAGCTTTAATCTTTTTGAGTTTGCTCGAACATGAAAAAAGAAAACACAATAAGTTGAAAACTTGTTTGAAATCAACTAACGGAGATGAACAAATTAAATTTGAATACAATTTTAACACAATAAACGAACATCATCTATCATATGAAACATATATAACATGACAACCAACGGAGAAACGTAACTAAAACAATAATAAAACAAAGGATTTAAGGACAGGTAAATAAGACACAAGACACAAAACCTTAAACATTCTAATATCCATCACCAAAGCAAAACATCCATAAACCATTCTTTTTACTTTTTTTTTTTGAACAACAAGAAAACTTTATTAATCGATCGATAGCAAAATTACAAGAAGTAAATTAAATTACAGTGATTAAAAGATAGGAAGATCCATAAGCCATTCTTTGAGCATGAACCCCCTGACAGCAGCCCCAACACACATCTATAGAAATGCCTATAAGGGATATATGGAGAACGCTGCTATAGGTACAGCAAGTGTTGTGCAGCAGCCGCGCACAAACCGCTTTTGCGCCCGTCTCGGGTTCCGTAAAGATGATCGGAACTGCTCATTTTGTTCAAAATACTTCGTTTAGAGTCCGTGTAAAAAATCATCTCAATCCAATATCGGGAAGGGTGTTTACAAATCATCCAACTTTGCTTCAAAAACTTTACTTCAAAATTTATGCTAAATTTTGAAGGAAAATTGGATGATTTGTAAACACCTTTCCCGATATCGGATTGAGATGATTTTTACACGGACCCTAAACGAAGTATTTTGAACAAAATGAGCGGTTTTTCCAATCATCTTTGCAGGACCTGAGATGGGCGCAAAAGCGATCTGTGCGCGGCTGCTATACAGCACTTATTGTACTTGTATCTTTACTGTATATGGATGTGCATCTTCCAGAAAGGCAGTGAGCTTGGTGTTCAGTTTTCCCAGGCCGATGAGAGGTTTCTCGGAAGGATGATTGAACTAGAAATTGAGGAGTATCGTCGCACGCAGGAGAGGGCTGCGAGCTCTAGCTGGCGGTACAGGTAAGTGGTGATATTGTGATGTTAAAGTTCTAATGCAGATTATTTCATGGAATATAAGGGGAATGGGGAGTTTTGTTAAGAAAAGGTTTTTGTATAAATTTATTAAGAAAAGGAAGCCTGATATGATGTGGGTACAGGAGACAAAATTAGAATCAATTGATAGAGTAGTAATTCAAAATATTTGGGCTGGAAATAATATTGATTTCGTTAGCTCTAATTCGGTGGGTGCGTCAGGGGGATTACTTATGTTATGGAAAAAAGATTTTTTTCGAGCTATGGATATTGTTATCCAGAGGTCGTATATTCTTCTCCAAGGGGTATTGCACGAAAATTTCCCGTGTATTTTGGTGAATGTTTATGCTCCGAACGATGTGGGTAGCCGTAGGGAATTATGGGACGAATTGGTGGGGCTTAGACCAAATTTTCAAGGGCCTTGGTGTATTGGGGGAGATTTTAATGAAATTTTGGATGTTGGTGATCGAGTGGGGTGTTTGAGGATGGATAGGGGCATGAGAGATTTTGTTAACTTTTGTAATTCCATGGAAGTTATTGACATTCCCATGCTTGGCAGGAAGTACACTTGGTCTAATTTTCAAAGTCAAGCTATTCACAGTAGGTTGGATAGATTCTTATGTTCTCAGGATTGGATTATGAGGTTTAAAATTCTTCAATGGGGACTTCCTAGATTGATTTCTGACCACTGTCCTGTCATGATTTTGGATGATAACCGTGATTGGGGTCCGAAACCTTTTAGGTTTATGGATATTTGGTTGTCCAACCCTAACTGTTTGAAGGTAGCGGAAGACACCTGGAATAATGTACATGTGTCTAGGTGGGCAGGTTTCATTCTCCTTCAGAAGCTGAAGGCTATCAAAGATAGACTGAAAGTGTGGAACAAGGAAGATTTTGGGGATATTAATTGTGCTTTGGCAGGGGCTGAGTCTGAGCTTAACTGCCTCGATGTTCTAGCTGAGGAAAGACTTCTCACCCCCGATGAAAAAGCAGCGAAGTGTAAGGCGAAGTCTGAATTTTGGAGATTGTCTAAACTGTCGGAATCTTTATGGAGGCAAAAGTCGAGGGTGACTTGGTTGAAATTGGGGGACAAAAATACTAGATTTTTTCAAGCAATGGCTAATAATAGATACAAGAGGAATATGGTGGGTTCAATTATGATGGATGGTCGAATGCTGGAGGAACCGCTGGAAATTAAGGAAGCTGCTGTTGAATATGTCAGCAGGAATTTTTTCGAAGAAAAGGTACATAGAGCAGTATTGGGGGGTGAATTTCCAAGAAGTCTGTCTCAGAGTGCAGCTCTTGAACTTGAGAAAGATTTTGAGGAAGGAGAAATCATGGCAGCTTTAAAGGGGTGTAGTAATCTCAAGGCTCCAGGTCCAGATGGGTTTAATTTCTCATTTGTTAAAAAGGGGTGGAGTTTCATGAAGACTATCATCCTGCAATTTTTTTCAGAATTTCATGAGAATGCAAGGTTTACTAAAGGTATAAACTCTACTTTTGTTGCATTGATCCCCAAAGTCGATTGTCCTTCTTCGTTTAGAGAATATAGACCCATAAGCATGGTGGGCTGGATTTATAAAATCCTTTCAAAAGTGTTAGCTAACAGGTTGAGAGTCCACATTCCAGCTGTCATAGGAGAGGCACAAGCTGCCTTCATCGGGGGAAAACAGATTTTGGACGGGGTTCTTGTTGCTAACGAAGTCATCCATTGCTGGAAGAATAAAGCTAGAGGAGGTCTTATTCTAAAACTAGACTTTGAAAGGGCGTATGATTGTGTCAATTGGGGGTTTATGCTGGATATGCTCAAGAAGGTAGGATTTGGGGACAAATGGTATACATGGATCAAGGAATGTTGCTCATCCGTCTCCATGTCTGTTCTTATTAATGGGTCAGCAACGAAGGAATTCAAGACGCAGAAAGGTCTCAGGCAAGGGGACCCCTTATCTCCTTTTCTCTTCAATATTGTGGTGGAGGCTCTCAATATTTTGTTGGAAAGAGCAAAAGAGAAAAGATTTGTTAAAGGGGTGGTGATGGGTCGTAATGGGTTGGTTTTATCACACTTGCAGTTTGCGAACGACACAATATTGTTTTGTAACAATGATAGGGAGGAGTTATGCAACATAAAAAGGATTTTAAGGATTTTTCAATTGATGTCTGGATTGAAGATAAACTTTTCGAAGAGTTCTCTTTGTGGCATTAATGTAAGTAATGTGGATGTGACTTCCCTAGCTCAAGTGATGGGATGCAAGGTTGAAAATTTGCCCATTAAGTACCTTGGTTTGCCTTTGGGAGCTAACCCGAGGAGTATTAAGACTTGGGATCCAGTTATCGAACGCACCCAAAAGAAGCTGAGTATTTGGCGAAGCAGATTCATGTCTACTGGAGGTAGGCTAAACCAACTTAATTCCAATATGTCCAACTTGCCTGTGTATTTTATGTCCATTTTTAGGATGCCGGTAGCTGTGGCGAAAAAGTTGGAGAAGTTGCAACATCAATTCTTTTGGGGAGATTCGGTTGACAAGAAGAAATTGCATTTGATAAAATGGGAGAGCATTACGAAGAAAAAGGTAGCAGGAGGTTTAGGGGTGAAGAGATTGTTACAACAAAATTTAGCATTGCTTGCTAAATGGTGGTGGAGATTTAGCAAGGACGATGGATCGTTGTGGGTCAAGGTGGTGAGGTCAAAATACAATCTGGATCCGAGAAGTTGGTTACCGGTATGCCCATCGAGAGGCTCAGTCTCAAATGTTTGGAAGGATATTTGTGCAGTGAGTGATTCTGATTCAAGTATCGGAGGAATTGTGCAAGAGGGTTTCAAAATCAAAGTCTATTCGGGCAACAATACTTATTTTTGGAACCATTGCTGGCTAGGTCCGTATTCTCTTAAAGATGAGTACCCAAGATTGTTCTTGCTATCCACGCAAAAAGAAGAGGTGATCAGTAATATTTGGGAGGGGTTGGAAACTGGAAATTGGGGACTAAACTTTCAAAGAAGGCTTCGAGAAAGGGAGAATCAGCAGCTAAGGGCCTTGTTACAACGATTGCAATCTTATGACATGGATGCGTCTAAGCCTGACTCTTTAATATGGAGGTGGACGGAGGACAAGAGGTTTACGGTAAGATCAGTGTACGAACAATGGGAGGTTCTAAATCTAGATCGAAATTTGTTTTTGGGTTCGATTTGGAAAAATTTATGCCCTCCAAAGGTAGAAATATTGGCGTGGATGGTTGTTCAGGAAAGGGTGGCCACAAAGTCGGTTTTAATTAGTAAAAATATTGTGCTGAATGATCAATCTTGTCCGCTCTGTTCGATGCACCAAGAAACGCCTAACCATCTATTTCTTCACTGTAAGTTTTCTTGGTCCGTTTGGTCCCAAATTCTGGATTGGTGGCATATTTTTTGGGTTTGCCCCTCCTCAGTAGCTGGTATGGCGAGTTGGTGGTTCGATACCAGCTTTCGTAACCTGGAAAAACATATTTGGGAAGCTTGTTTCTTTGCCACAATTTGGTCAATTTGGATAATGCGGAATAGGCTTATTTTTCGGAATGTGATGATTGGCGCACAAGAGGTAGTGGATTTAATCAAGTACAAAGTGGCCATGTGGATGAAAGTTAAATTTGATATCAAGGTGTATTCGATTGAGGAGTTCAAAGGGTATTTAGATAGTATTCGATTGTTAAAACTGTAATCCTTGAGGTGTTCTCATCCAAACTCCTGTTGGATGGGATCTACTTTTGTTTTTTTTTTACTGGGTTGATCTATTTTGTTTCCCATCTTATTCTCTCGATGTACCCTTTTGAGCTTTAATAAAATTTCCTTTGCCGAGCAAAAAAAAAAAAACAAAAGATGGCACATAGTACTTTGTATTCCAAAGAAATACCTAAAGAAGCTTCTCATTCATTGACTCTCATTCCCTCTTCCATGATGAGGAGAGCCTCAGCCTCCGCATTGGTGCCCTCAATTAAAAATCTATGCAGAATGTTGCAACCGACCATGTCCCTCACCGTGTCCTTTTGTTGATTGTACACAACCAACTGGTTAAGCCCCCTCTTCCCATAGGTTCTCAACAAAAATTCGTCTTCCGCTAACAAACACAACAATGTGGCCATACGAAACCCATAACGGATCGTAAATTCAATCCACGACTCTCTTACCCCATACTCCTTCATCATCCAAACCTCTGTTTTCCCCTTTTTAACCAAACAGAGACAACCACCAAAAACCGCCACGTCATACGAGCAAATCTTGCCCCTACTAAACGAAGCAGGAGTCGGCACTTCCCTGAAGACCTCATCAGACAAATCGAAAGCAACGATAGAACCAACCCTCCAACAAAGGCCATGGATACACCCCTTTAAGAAAACCCCACCATTGTTTCCCATGGGGCAATAATGGGGACACTTAATTTTCCTCCAAGCATTAGTTTTCAGCGAGTAGACATCTAAGATCGAAAACTCAATTTTATACCGAATGAATACCACAACCTTGTAATCATCCGTGGAAGAATCGTAACTCAGCCCAGAATGAGACCCACGAATCATATGAACCGGGTCGAGGACAGGAGGACGGGTAGGGAGTTTGTTACGTTCTCCAGTGGACGGATTTAACAAGAATAAAATCGAACTGTCGCTGTTGGAAGCTAGAAGCAAGCCATCGCAAGAGCTCCGTACCGCAACGTGCCATGCCGTCGTTGGAAAATCAAGCTTTGTGATTGTCGGGTTTAGGTTGGTGAAGTCTACCGAGTAGAGGTTTTTCTTTTTTGATTTGCGTACCGAGTTGAGGTTGTCACTAGTGGAGATGATGATTTTGTTCTGGTAGGGGTGTCTACGGTTTTTTAGGGTGTTGGTTCGATTGAGGTGGGTTTTGGCGAAGTATGGGTCAGAGATTAGGGAGTTCCAGGAAGGAGAAACGAACTTGAATCGGCAAAGGGGTTTGACGGGTAGTCGAGAGAGCATGTCAGTGAGGATCTCCTTTGGAAGGGTTCCGTCACTGTACACGGCCGCTGCCGCCATCGGATCAAGGGAAAACAATCAAAATATAGGCTTGTGAGTGGTGAGAGAAGCAAATGGGTGTGCTCATAAGTTAGCAAAGATAGGCTTGAAGTTGGAGGAGATAATCCACGAGCAGGCCTCTTTGGAGGTCGTGGAGCATTTGCGGAATGATGTTGATGGCATTGGCAAATTAAGATCTGTCATTAGCAGTGGCTTTGTTTAGGGCTTAGGCCTTCTTTTTGTAACCAAAATAATGATAATAATAATAATTGGGTGATTCTATTTGCAACTACGCATTTACTGCATACAATCTTTTGCTAAATAAAACACATATCTTTATAATAATTTGTTACGTACAACCCAGGAAATCTATGGAAAAAAAAAAATGAAGAAGAGGAAAGCACTCCAATATATTTTTCTAATGTTTTTCATTTGTCCAAATTGTGCCGTTGGTTATGGGCAAAGTATTCTATACCTAATCAAGAAGACATGGAAGGATAGCGTCATTTCAAATTTCTTAGGATTATGTCCATAAAATATAACAAAAATACCATTCGAATTAACCATTTTAAAATCATACAAGTCAAAGATTTCATTTGATTCTACTTTTTATTTTATTTGCCAGAGAATCTACGGTATATAGTTTGGCGCCATTTCTGTAGGATTGTTGCAATTTTAAATTATTCAGCGCGCACCTTCTCAATCTCACCTTGACTAATGACCTATTGCAGTTTAGCCAGATCACATTCCTTGGGGACTCGGATGTTGTCTATTTGGCTTCGGACTAGTTCGGTCCATTTGTGCATCCGAACCATCCAAAAGTGTTTTGGATGGTCCGGATTTAAAGAGAGTGTTTCTTATTTTTTATTTTTTAAAACAAGCCTTTAAATCTGGGCCATGTAAAACACTTTTGGATGGTCCAGATGCACCAAATTGACACCGAACTAATCCAAAGCAAATGGACGGAATCCAGCCCCATTCCTTGGCATTAATGATATAATTACCAACAGTTTCCTCAACAAAGAGAGGATTGTGTTGATTTCCCCTAAGGTTGTATTACCACACCACCAATCCTTCCACAAGGTGATATCATTCCCATTTCCCAACATCCATTTGAGATCATGGTTGCTCAAGTATTTCTTAAGAATACGTCGAATCCATCAAGGTTTCTTCTCATTACAAAGAAAGGCCAACTTGTTTTCTCTAGATTTTCTAATGCCTAGGCCCCCATTTTCTCACTTAATGAGATGCACTTTTTTCTTCCCGGCCAGGTGAGTCACGCTAAAGAAAATTTCTATTGAGCCTATCAATGTCTCCTCAGATGCTCACAGGTTAAGAAGAAGCTTGCATAGTAGTGGTCACAAATTGGACAAGAGTGGCCTCCCCATAAAGGATAAAGAATTACCTTTCAAACCAGGCAATTTTATTTGCAGTTTCTTAATGAAGAACTGTAGTATTGTCTCTTGAAAGCTGTCTCACGGAGGAGGGGAACCCCAAGGTAATGGCCAAGGTCATAGGTAAGAGGGATGTTGCACTTCAGACTCAGGTTGGCAGTCCAACCGCTTCAAATATGCGGGAACAAAAATGCTAGAAGCATATCAGTGTGACACATCTCAGTCACACCCCTCTCATATATAGGGGGTCCACTGGAATGGGCCCTACCTGTATGTAAGAGGGGTGTGGCTAAGGTGTGTCACACCTGATCTGCCCCTAGCACCTCTCGGTGGGGAAATACATAGATCTTAAGACTTTTGGCAACTTATCAATTGGCTAGAAGCCTCACAAAAGGACTGAAGAGTACCTATACTGAAATCACAATTATCGCTATCACCAGTAAAAAAAAAGGGGGGGGGCTAAAGGAAGGACCATTGCTAGAAGTTTTCAAACCACACCATCTATTATGGTGCACTTCATTTCTAATGAGAATAGATGATCTTTCAATGCACAAGACTAGAGGTGGCAAATAGGCGGGTTTGGACGGGTTGAAACGGGTCATGTGTCAAAAATGGGCGGGTCAAATAATAAATGGGTTGAAAGTGTCGGGTCGAATATGGGTCAAGCCAAACTCAAACCCGCCCGACCCGACCCGTTTTCCTTAATTTTTTCGTTTAGCAAAATGTCGAAGTAAAAATGGCAGTAAAATTGTTTCGTATGGTTTTTTTAATTTCTCGACTTTTTATGTTATGACTGTTACAATGGAGAATCTCACGACCTCCCAGAATTAAACCTGTCATCGTCTCGTTCCAGCACTCTCAAGCAGTGAGTTCGGCTGGTTTGGGTTTTTTAATCCCAAACCCATATTGAACCCATTATATAATATGGGCATGTTGGATTGGATTATAAGTGGGCGGATTTGGACGGGTTACAAAATATGGTTTAGGATTGCCACCTCTACACAAGACCATAAGATAAGGGGAGATAGGATCCCCTTCTCTAATACCTCTGCCAGGAGAAAATTTGGTAAGTTGTTCAACATTCCACAAAATAGATAAGCGAGTAGACTTAAAACAACTCATAATAGATAAGCTAGTCATCTTGCAGATAGTTTAGTATGATGTACATACATTTTTTGGAACATGAATAAAATTTTGGATCTGGCTTCTCTTCAATCTTGGTTGGACTGGAGAGAGAAGTCTGTGTAATTTCAATCGTCCAAAAATACCATGAATCATTCAGATTTGTTGAAAAACTCTTCTCAAAAATACTAGACTCTCACAGGAAAAAGACTTTTCGGAATCTAGAACATGAGTTCCTAAGATGGATGACCGAAATGTATCAGCAAATTGTTCAGTCCAATTGCAAAGAAGTCGAATGCAATTTTTATATCCACTAAATTTGAACATGTCAACTAATAAATTGAACTTATAGATTGTAGTCGTAGAACCAATCAAGCTATTCAAACTTAAACCATGGCCAACTACAAATCAAAGCATTTAGATCATTTAAAGCTCAATTCAATAAGTGGACAAGCAGTTCGACCGAAATTGGCCATTAATTAACTTGACAAAGCCAAACCTAAACATGAAGCTTGTAACTTTTTGAGTTTGCTCGAACATGAAAAAAGAAAACACAGGAAGTTGAAAACTTGTTTGAAATCAACTTACAAATTAAATTTGAATACAATTTTAACACAATAAATGAACATCATCTATCATATGAAACACAAGACACAAGACCTTCTAATATCCATCACCAAAGCAAAACTTCCATAAGCCATTCATGGAGCATGGGCCACCTGACAACAGCTGCAACACACATCTACAAAATTGCCAATAAGGGATATATGAATGTGCAACTTCCAGAAAGATTGAAAGAAGCTCGCACAACTGTTTATCAACAAAAGAAGGCACATAGTACTTTGCATTCCAAAGAAATACCTGAAGAAGCTTGTCAATCTTTACCTCCCATCCCTCTTCCATGATGAGGAGAGATGAGGCTCTCCACATAGATGCCCTCAAATGAAAATCTAGGCGGAATGCCACAAACCACCATGTCCCTCGCCATGTCCTTGTTCTGATTGTATTCAACCAGCTGCTTAAGTTTCTCTCCGGTGGTTCTCAAGAAAAATCCATCTTCCGCTAACAAACACAACAAATTGGCTGTACGGAACCCAGAACGGATCGTAAATTCAGTCCACGACTCTCTTACCCCGTACTCCTTCATCATCCAAACCTCAGTTTGCCGCCCATCAACCAAACAGAGACAACCCCCAAGAACCGCCACGTCATACCGGGAAATCCCGTACCAACTAAACGAAGCAGGCAGTGGCACTGCCCTGAAAATTTCATCAGACAAATCAAAAGCAACGATAACTTTAGAACCATCCCTCCAACAAAGCCCATGGATACATCCCTTGAAGAAAACTCCACCAGAGTTTTCCTCAAGGCGATAATAATCGGTATTCTTAATTCTCCTCCAAGCATTAGTTCTCAGAGAGTAGACATTCACCACCGTAACAGTCCTAGAGCAATAGATGATCGACACAACCTTATAGTCATCCGTGGAAGAATCGTATCCCAGCCCGTGAAGAGACCCGCGCATCCAAAGAACCGGACCGCGGGAAGGAGGTAAAGGGAGTTTGTTACACTCTTTAGTGGATGGGTTTAACAAGAATAGATTTGAAAGGACATGAAGGGAAGCCAGAAGCAAACCGTCGCAAGAGCCCCGCACGGTGACGGCGGCGGCGTGCTGTGCCATCGTGGGGAAATCGAGCTTTGTGATAGTGGGATTCACGCCGGCGAAGTCTACCGAGTAGAGGTTGTGGACCTTGTGGTAGGAGGACATGATGATCTCGTTCTGGTAGAGGTGTTTAGGGTTTTTTAGGGTTTTGGTTCGTTGGAGGTGGGTTTTGGCGAAGTAAGGTTCGGAGATTAGGGAGTTCCAGTAGGGAGAAACGGACTTGAATCGGCAGAGGGATTTGACGGGTAGTCGGGAGAGTACGTCGGTGAGGATCTCCCGGTGAAGGGTTCCGTCGCTGGACATGGCCGCCGCCGCCTTCGGATCGAGGGAAAACAGTCACTCTGCCGTCTAACCGGTGGGCAGAAATTATAGTACTTGGTAACATGAAAAATTATTACTCCTGCTTAACGCATGCATGGAAGTAGAGTCGCAAACGAGCCTAGCTTTATCTTGCTCAAATTTGTTTATTAAGTTTTTAACGAACCCGAGCTCAAACCGAGTTCAATGAAAACTTAATGAGTCGAGCTCAAGTTGAGCGAGCCTTGGCTTGACTCGAACGGACTAACGAAAAATGCATATATATCCTTGCATAGGCCTAATACAACCAAAAATATATTGATTATGAAAGTATATATCTTTCATTTTTCTATACTCTACAAGAAAATAATCTAAATTTTAGAATAATAATAACATGTATTTTGTTTTTGTAAAGATTCTGCATCAGGGTATCAAAATGCTAATGCTATTTGTAATAATTAACGTAAAAAGTCTACTAAATTTTGACTTGTGAGCCAACTCGAACCGAACTTCTACTGACTTGTGTTCAACTTGATAACGAAACGAGTCTAGAATTTGAGCTTCAGCTTGTTTATTTATGTTTTCCAAAACATTCATTGAGATTTCAGACGGGAGGGGAACAATGCTCGATGATTAAGGTAGACTTGATGCGCAAGAGATGACGGTTGATACATCGTAAAAAGGCTTGATGATTAAGATAATTTTGGTGAGTAATTAATAAATGCTTGCACGAGAAATGGTAATGGTACATACATAAAATTTGTACCAGAGCTTACAAATCCTTTTTAGCCTATTTTGGGTCTCAAAAATATGATTGGAGCTGCTCATTTTATTTAAAATACTTTGTTTATGGTCCTTACAACAAAAAAATAAGTTCAATCCAATATCGATAAGAGCTTTTACAAAACATTCAACTTTGCTTTAGAATTTAAGCCTGAATTATGGGATTTATGCCGTTGAAGTCTACCGAGTAGGTTGTGGACTTTGTGCCTGGTGGACATGATGATCTCGTTCTCGTAGAGGTGTTTAGGGTTTTTAGGGTCTTGGTTTGATTGAGATGGGTTTTGGCGAAGGAGGGGTCAGTGACGCAGCGGAAATAACAACGAGATTAGTTGCGTACTAATCAAACGAATGATAGGAACTCGTAGCCACGAGTAGTTCTTGAATCCTCAAGAGAAAAAGACAAAGTCTAAATATTATTGATTAAAAAGCTGCATAAATCCTAAGTTACAAACCTTTAAATAGGCAAAACCCTAGAAACCCTAAAAATAAACTTGGAAAATAAAAAGTCCCATAATTTGGGGCTTTTCCTAAAATTGAAAACGGGAAAGAAAAACAAGACTTTCCCAAAAAAGAATCAACTTTAAAGGAAATACGGACTAAGAGTTATTAACGAATCAAATCTTTCCTAAAACGGCAAAATAACGCAATTGAAAGCCTAAACGAAGGAATTAGGCCTAAAAACACCGTTCATCATCAACCTTTAGGTTCAATGAGTATGGACCGGAGCGCGAAAATAAGTCAGCCCACCAAGTTTGGGCCTATTCCGAGCTCGTCCGAATTTAATCAATTTGGGTAATCTGAAATTAAACATCGTTTGGACTTTCGGGGCTTGGCTCGGTCCAACTGATCATGGAATTGGGCCTCCACGTGTTCTACATCAGTCAGAGATTAGGGAGTTCTAGGAGGGAGAAACGGACTTGAATTGGCAGAGGGATTTGACAGGTAGTCAAAAAAATACGTCGGTGAAAATCTCTTGGGGAAGGGTTCCATTGCTGGACATGGCCGCTGCCTTCGGATTGAGTTCTTACAAATGGAAAAGAAATGGGAAAAAACAATCAAAATATATGGATCGGAGTTTAACCGGTGGGCCAAAAATTACTGTATTTATAGTGCTTTTATTGCTTAACGCCCTCTTTGAAAGTTTAGGAAAGAAAGGGAAATTAGTCAAAGGAAGTTTGTTGTTCTTATACTTTTTGTTACTATAATTGAGTATTTTAATTTGGTGTAAAAAAATAATAACAAATAGAAATATAGGTTCGAAAATACACGAATCCCCCGTATGAGACGTTTGAAAGGAGACACATGGAGCACTTCACAAGATACGTGAATGCTGCTCTTTTATTAACCTTTTTAAAAATTAGGTGTCCCATATCCGAATCAGTTTACGCGCACTTTAATTAATCATGGAAGATCATAAATTCACCGTCTACTAGCGGAATTCCACTTGAAGCCGGAGCAAATATTTCGTATGAATTGACTCCAAATAAGTTGATAGCACCTCAGAGATTTCGTTATTTGATGCAAGGATATAATAGTTGTAGTTAGTAATTAGTTACGTTTACTTGATGCAGTCACCAAAAGTTTGATACCAAAGGCAACTTTCTTTGTACAAAGGGAAATTGAAATAGCTATACCAACAATTCAAAATGGTTCGAAAGAGTATTATTCTTAAGATTCAACAAATTATATAGAGGTCTATATAAGAATCACAAATTTTACGAAGTTGATCTGTAGTCAATACCTCTATAAGAAAAGAAACATAAATCCAGAAGGGGAGAAGGTAACAAGTAGAGACTTCGATATTGTCATCCCGAATAAAAGGAGACCAGGGCTAGGGGTATAAACAAACTGAGCAGTTCGCGAGCTTGGCTCGTTAAGGCTCGGTTTAACTAGGCCAGGGGCGGAGGGAGCAAGGGACAAGGAGGGGCAGCCGACGCCGCTGCCTCCCAAATTTTTTTAGAGATTGAAATAATTTTTACTCATTTGACCCCCCTTTAAAATTCATTTTCGTCCCAACCCATATATAAGGGTTTTGTACTTAGGAAAAAGAGGAGTCAAAATAGAATTTCCACCCACAAAGCATTACGAACGATGCTATCATGCATCTAAATCGTTGAGGTCTTTTGTGAATCGAAGTTGTATTTTGTTATTAATATATATTTACTTTTTGATTAACTTGTTAATTTGATTGTTCCTTTCAAATAGCAACTAGAAAAGGTGAATTATACATAGTTCAATTTTCGACCCCACTTGACGAAAATTCTGGCTCCGCCCCTGAGCTAGGCTCGTTTGACAAAAGCTCAGCTCGTTAATGGTGGTTCGGCTCGATTAAATAGACTTGTTTAGTAAATGACTCAACTCAGGTCGATAAGGGCTCAACTTGTTAAGGCTCAAGCCGAATTCGAGCTCAAATTTTTATGCTCGTTTAGTAAACAAGTTGAGCTCAAGCTAGATAAAGCTTGGCTCGTTTACAGCCCTACCAGCCCCCATTCCGCTAAGGTTCTTATTTTTTAAGTATTTATTTTCTGACTTACGAGATAAGTCATTCTCTTACAATATATCACATTTAATTCAAAAAATAAGTACTTATTTGAAAGATAAATACTCCCTCCGTCCCTTTTTAATTGTCCTGCTTAATTCTAACTTGTAACGCCCCGACTTTTCGGGTGCAAAATAAAATAATTTTCTTAAGAAAATTTGCCAAATAAATATGATTTTCCAAAAGAAATGTTTAGCTATTACAATCTCAAGAAAATTTATTGATTCAAAATACATTAACTTCAGAGCTGACTCTAGGCTTGACACGAATCCCGAGCATACTGGATCTCCATTCCTGATGTTCTCTCTGCATTGAACTGCACCGTCATTGAATCCTGCGCCATCTGGCAAATTGATCACCAAAGCAAACGATTTGCCAGGATACAGACGTATCCGTGAGTGATAAATCACCCAGTAGAATAATCTAACCCAACTGCCCCTCTTACTTTACAACTAGCAAACAACAGGATAATAGTATGATAAAATGATACGAGAAGGTAAAACAGAGATCTTTCACATAAACCAATTTATTACTATCCATTAACCTATCGTGTAATCTAAGATCTCCTCCGCGGGATCTTTCCTCCCCAACCACTAGCCATGCTCGGTCCCATGAGGTCACTTCCCTTTGCTGTCGCAGATACACCTAAGTTATATACCGAGTGTGCACCCCAATAACTACAACAAGGGGTAAGCTTATCATGCCTGAATCATGACTAGAGTTCGCTTATCTTATATACCACTTCACAATCATCACAATTCATCACTGGACTCTCGCCAGTTTCAATTCATCACTGGACTCTCGCCAGTTTCAATTCATCACTGGACTCTCGCCAGTTTCAATCTCATCACAAATCTCATCACATCTCAAAATCACGCATGCAAGCAATCTAAAAATAAAACCTTCCAATTCATCCATTATCTAGCATCGTCCAGGTGAACTCTATTCGCATACCACCCCATATCTCTAGGGTCTAATCTAACATTCAAATCAGGTATCGGTGCAATATACAATTAAATCAAATCATAATTAAAACAAATAATAAGCAATGCAATCACATAACGTTTTATGAATGGGTCGTTGCCCTTAGTCTTGTGTGACCAACAAGTTAGTAATAAAACAAGAAACTTTTATCTCAATAAAAAAAATAATTCTATTCAAATAATAATAAGCCTAGGTTTATATTAGTATCTTTGTAAAATACTTTCTTATAATACGAATATAATAGATAAGGGTCAAATAATACTTTACAATATAATAACATTATCATAAAAATTGCTTCTTTTTTTTATACCAATATAACATTTAACGTATTGTTGACTAAGACATAGATTCTACTATTTTAGTAAACCCAGGGGCTTAATCATTATAAAAACATAACATGTATTTTCTAATTTGGACCAAAACACTATACTAAAATAGTCAAGGGGGAAAACTGTAATTATTTCATAAATTACAAATTTCCAGCGTCTACGAACAGAGGCAAAACGGAAAACTGGGTTTCGGTCGTGGGCGATCGTCCCCGATTGATTTCTTCCATTCGAAACACTACGATTCAATACATTAACACATACTCCCTCCGTCCCATAATATTTGTCCGTTTCGCAAAACGAGAACGTAAAAATAATACAATTTTTGCAAGAAAAATTAAATTTTTTTTCAACAATTCACTAAATATCGATAAGTTCTTTTAATTTATGAAAAAAAATTGAATTTTTTTTTGAAAGAAATGCATTATTTTTTAGTTCTCGTTTTGCGAAATGGCCAAACATTTAGGGACGGAGGTAGTAATATACTTAGGAAGAGGTAGGATAGAATCTACCTTGGGTCCGGTCGAAAAGCGAGAAACGGGTTCCGAAAACTCAAGGCAGTGTCCGGTGGTAGTCCGTCGGGGCCCGCAGCGGCACGAAACCTACTGTGCACACACTGTACACATGACCGGGGATGGGGCGGTCCTCAGATGGTGATGGCGACGTGGGGGAGGTGACGGGTACGGGCCCGAGGTGGCGGGTGGTCTTGCTGGTGGTGCCGAGAGGTGGGGCTCGATTATGTAGGAGGGAGTGATACGGGGTGGAGATGGTGGTGATCGGATGAGATGGCAATGAGTGATTTTTGGCCGGTGATGGTGGAGGCAGGAGGTGGCGGTGGCCATGGGGAGCCGAGGTGGTGGTGGCGGGAACAATGGAGGTTTTCGGTGGAGATGGAGGAGTCCGATGGTGGTGATCCCCAGAGGTGAGGTGGCTGGTGCACGGGTATGGTGACTGTAGGAGGTGGTATTTATAAGGTGGGAGGAGGAGTGGGGTGCAAGGATAAGTATAGAGGTGGTGGAATGCAGGGGGAGAGAGAGAGATATAGTTTAGGAAGAGTTTGAAGGGGAGTAGAAGATTGGTTTGATAGAATTTTGGTTAGACATGATACGAGATGAGTATGGATCCTTGTATATCTAAACTGTACATATATATCCTATACAAGTGTGTAAATAATATCAATTATACACATAATAATGTATTTTAATTATTTAATTTAATTAATTATTGAATTAAGAATTTAACTTTATAAATTTGTATAAAAAAATAAGCAAAAAATATGGGTCGTTACATAACTTATTAAAAAGATATCATCATTACACCTTTCACATCAACTTTTTTCTCAATTTTCTCTACTTACCCATCATCATTACACTTTAACTCACTAATTTTTCAAAATGAAATATACTTTTAGAGACAAAATAAACAATACACCAATTTTTACCCCCCTAACTTTACAAAATGAACACTTATTAAGGGACAATCCAAAATGAAATACTAAACTCTAAATAAGGGACGGATGGAATACTTATTTTTCTTAGCGAAACAGATCATACCCGGAACGAATATGGCCCGGCATCCTCAAATTGTTCCCCGATAAAAGGATGATACTAGTTTAATGACCATTTGTTTTGTTATTAAGTTGGGAAGCACTTTGGTGTCTCCCCGAAAAAAGGAGATACCGTAATTTTTGACATAACAAAACCATTATAAACATAACTAAAACTCATTATAAGTATAACATAACTATAACAAGGCATAACCAAGACATATCCAAAAAACCAACCAGGGCATAACAAAACAAGTTATGCCTTGTTATGGTTCTGTTATACTTGTAATGGGTTTTGGTTATACTCATAATGATTTTATTATGCCAAAAGTTATGGTGTCTTCTTTTATACACATCACTGATTTTTGTTATGCTTGTAATGATCGGTTATGCCAAAAATTACAGTGTCCCCAAAATAACTGGGGACACCATAGCATCATCGCCAATGATACCCAAAGGAATGATGTTAAGGTGTCTCAGGTTATTTTTGGCATAACTTCTCCATTATGAGTATAACTAAAATCTATTATAAACATAACTAAATCCAAATAAGGTATAACCAAGGAATATCCAAAAAATCAAATAAGGCATAACCAAACCCAACCAAGGCATAACAAACAAGTTATGCCTTATTATAGTTTTGTTATGCTTGTATTGGGTTTTCGTTATACTCATAATGGTTTTGTTATGCTAAAAGTTACGGTATCCCCAAAATGACCGGGGATACTGAAGTCATTCTCTACCCAAAGGCCATGTTTGATAGGAGGGATTGGATTAGATGGATTGTAGTCAAGGGATTATTAGTAAGGGGACTATTAGAGAGTATAGTCCCTCATATCCCATTTTTGTTTATGCATGGGATTCAACAACGGACAAGGTTAATATTTTAACAAAATAAATTTTTTAATTACATGGGATAGCCAAATGTGTTATTTCTAAGCTATCTAGGGGCATCTTGGTAATTTAATCTCTAATTCGGAACTCCCTTTAATCCTAGGACTTATAGCGCACACCACCACCACCCCCCCGATTATTTTGTCCAAACCTTGAAGGATAACTAGTCCGGTGTCGGAACTGATAGTCCCGGGATTAAAAACAACACAAACATGGGATTAGGAGAGGTGAGGGGATTAATAGTCCAATCCTACCCTTAGTCCCCCCGATCAAATAGGGCCAAAAGGGGAATGACTTGGGTATCCCCTTGTCTCCTCCTTACAGTGTCCCCCGTTATGTCTTCGTGTGAGAATGGTTATGCTCATTTGCGTGAGTTGTTATGCCATTTGGGGGGACACCATAACAAATGAATAGTAACCTTGTCTGGGGGACACCGATGCCGTAGTGTTATGCCCATTTGTGTGAGTTATGCTATTTTTGAAAAGTGTTATACCATTTTTAAAAAGTGTTATGCCAACGTATTATGCCATTTGTGTTCTGATTATGCCATTTTTGTCTATCCCCCAGACAAGAGGGGTAATACCGTAGCATCTTCCAAAAAAAAATGTTACATAACAGATGACATAAATATCATCCATAATGTTGAAGTTCAGGACTAATGCCATGAACATTAAACATCCTTCATGGATTTGAAGTATTTCAGACCCTTATAAGCCAACAGACCAGACTTTTCAACTTTTGATGAAAATCGTTCTGGTTGTATATATAACTTTTGAGATAGTCGTAAATTTTATAAATTTTAAAAAAAATACCATGAGATAGTCGTAAATTTTATAAATTAAAAAAAAAAAACATGATTGTATATATCCCGTTGCATTTTTTGTTTAAATAAATTTTGGGCAATTATATAGTTATTATATCGAATTTACGTACTCCCTCCGTACCTAAATAAATATCCAGTGTGCAAATCTAGACCTTTAAAAAGATGCATTTTTCCGTAAAAAAATATAAAAAATTCACAAATCAATAGATATCAATGAGGGAAGATGCTACGGTGTCCACCCGCCGTTTGGAGACACCGTAACTTTTGGCATAACTGACCATTAAAAGCATAACAAAAACCAGTGACATGTATAACAATGGCCTTACAAAGGCATAACCCCCAATCCCCATAAATTTTGGGGATTTTGGAGGTTATGCCTTTGTAAGGCCAGTGTTATACACATCATTGGTTTTTGTTATGCTTTTAATGGTCGGTTATTCCAAAAGTTACGGTGTCCCAAAACAGCGGGTGGACACCGTAGCATTTCCCATCAATGAGTTTTGTTAAGTTGTGAATTTTTTTAATGAAAGAATGCTTCTTCTTTTTTTAAAAAAATTTAGATTCGCACGTCGGATATTTATTTAGGGACAGATGGAGTATTTTGTTTGGTAGAAATCTTTTTGAAGACCTTCAAAAACGTGTAGGACATCGCGGTGTAGCGAGCCCTCATTGTACTTTTTTTAGTTTTTATTTTTTATTATTAATACACGCTTAACGGCTTAACTTATTCGAGAACAAAATACACCCCATAATTTTGGAAATAAAATTGAAAATTCTAAAGTTTTATTGGAAAGTAAATGGAAGTACCGACCTCATTGTTTTAGGCTCAAGAAATCCTAAGTCCTATCAAAACTTAGAAAACCCAATTACACGTAAATGAGAAGTTTTTGGATACAAATTGAATACCACGCACGTTCAATCCATCCAAAACGTTTTGGACGGTTCAGATTCAACCACTCTCTCTCCCCTCACCCGACCACTCTCTCTCCTCTTTCTTTCTCTAAAATTCTGGCCGCTCAAAACACTTTTGAATGGCTCGGATACCACGTGGACTATACCCAATTTGCACCCAAAAATCTCTCGTAAAGGAGAAACTCCTAATCCCTTTAGAAATTGGACACCGACTTTACTTTCTGAACTAAGAGTTTCGATGCCTATATAAGGAGAACCCATGCCTACGTTTTAACCCATCAGAAAAAAACTCTGTCTTCCTTCTACTTGCGTTGTAGCATTCTTCCATTGCTTCTGCTCTTCCATTCAACCACCCAAACCCCTTTCATTATTCTTGGTAAGGCAATCATCAATGGCAAGACAGAAACCGGCTTTTCTTTTTTGTCTTCTGATGATCACTTGTTTCTTGGTCCCGACGTCTCTCGCTCTTTCTACTACCTCCGCTAATGGTTCTTCCTGTTCCGACTTTGCGCTCCCGAATAACCAAGTCTTTGCCTCGTGCACCGATCTACCCTATCTGGATTCGTTCCTACACTGGACTCACAACCCTTCCTCATCTACCCTCCACATAGCTTACCGTCACAGCCAAGTCAGTTCATCGACGTGGGTTGCATGGGGTATCAATCCCACTTCGGAAGGCATGATTGGAACTCAAGCCATCATAGCCTACCCAAAGCCCGACGGAACCATGGCTGTCTTCACTACACCTGTAAGCAGCTATGGGACCCAGCTGCAAGAGGGGAACCTGAGTTACCCTGTCTCGGATCTGTCAGCCTCATTTTTGGACAACCAGATTGTTATATATGCGGTCATTGAACTTCCAGAGAACACTACCAGTGTAAGTCATGTTTGGCAAGACGGACCGATCTCCGGAAGTACACTTGGAATGCATCAAGTTTCTGGGAATCATCTCCAGTCGATGGGCACTCTCAATCTTTCATCAGGACAAGACTCGGCATCTCACAGTGGGAGTTCAAAAAACCAACTCAAGATTACACACGGAGTGCTAAACACAGTAAGTTGGGGTATCATGATGCCACTCGGATTTATGGCAGCAAGGTACTTGAAGGCTGTTGGTCCAAAAGCGGACCCTCTCTGGTTCTACCTTCACATCACTCTTCAGCTCCCTGGATACTTACTCGGCATGGCAGGAGGTGCAACTGGGCTCTACCTTGGCGTCAAGTTCTCTGGTGTTCATCACCCTTGCCACATGGGCATTGGAATCACTCTTTTTTGCCTTGGACTACTTCAGATCTCTGCTCTATTTCTGCGGCCAGCCAAGGACCACAAGTACAGAAATCTTTGGAATTTATTTCACCATCTGACAGGTTACACTGTCCTTCTCTTGAGCTTCGCCAACATATGGGTAGGCTTCTACATTCTTAAGCCTACAAAAGCATGGATCATCGTATATGGTATTATCTCCGGGACAATGATAGTATCAACAATCGTATTAGAAGTTTGGAAGAAATTGACACGAGATGGAACTATCAATGGAGCTAATGAAGCTAGTACAACCGAAGAAAATATTGTGTAGATCATTTAAGTGTCCTATTGGTAGTTTGGCAATAATTATGTTCTTGGTACTTTTATGCATCGAAAGAGGTTATGTTAGTTGATTCTTGTAAGATAAATGACTTCTCTCTGTTTTAGAAGATATGGTCTGGTGTAAGTATTTGAATTATCTATGCAAGTAGGCATTTTCTCTTCTATATCAATTCAGAATGAAATCTCTAACTTACAGGTATTGAGTAAACAAGGCAAAGATAGTGCCTGAGATCTCTTTGTAATTGGATAATGAGTACTGCAGGGAGAACTAGTACACACTTACATGCAATGCTGCCTAGGCGTTGCACTTTTTTAGATATCAAGCTGCAAATGAGGTTTATTTTACAAGCAACTTTGGTGGTGCTTAAAGGCCAAGGGCCAAGGCAAATATGCAAACATTAGAAGTGGATTGTATTGTCCCAACTAACAGTGGTTTTGTTTTGTTGCTTGAAGGCCAAGAGTCATCTTTTCCTATTCCTAGTTTTCTATACAGAATCTCCGAAAATGATGCTTTTTGGAGTAGTTCCAGTAGTAAAAGTTTGTACCTTGAAATAGACAAACCTTGGCTTTTTTGGTGGAAGGGAGGACAAAGATTATCCTTGGTTTACACATCTGGTTAGCAACAATAGTTCTTCTTGACTTTGTTCCCCCATAAGGTGCTAAAATTTGGGAAAGAAATATGCAAATTCTCTGAAAATTTGGAGAAGATGACTAGAAATGGGCAAAACTCTAACAAACATATTCGACCAAACGGCCACAGTTAACACTAACTATAATTTTTTTAGAAATACCTATTTTCTTCTGTGTACAACAAATTCAATGCTCTTTAACTGTGTAGGATTATATATTCATGTTTAATCCGGGTGTAAATATTTGATCACACACTTAGATGTTTGGTCACCTTGGATGAACAGTCCAATCTAACGTGCATATCAGGTCCAACAAACGGTCCCTAAGGTCGATAGATGTTCTTTGCAACCCTGCAGCTCCCATACACAAAACAATTGACATGGCAGATTTTGCTTGCAGTAGTCCAAGGCACACTATATGCTAAGGTAGGAATGAACTTGACAAAAACCAGATTTCATTTCAAAGTCCATGTAGATATCACCAACCTGAATTTAGAATGCAGGAGCTGTATTAACAAGCACAATGCATAATCGCTATGCATATAAAATAACAGATTTACAGTAAGTGTTGAAATTCCCATCTTTATAGGTCATTCTAGTTCTCAAAATGAAAAACTTCAGTTAGTATTTTTGTACTTAAAGTAATTACAAAGTTACTCGATTCAAAAGCTTCTTTCAGACCCATTTTTGTGATTTCGTTGCTTCTCATATAAAGTAAAGGGTGGGGATACATGGCTTATTGTTCATGCAAAAGTATTAAGTTCCATACGCTAGATAATAGCCTTTCTTGGGGAATAAGCGTGGACAATTGCCTTTCTTGGGGAATAATTAATGGACAACATCATAAGAGCAATCTAAACAACAAAAGTGCATTCACTACTACTCAGAGCAGAAATATCATCACACATCATGGAAAGGTTCATTCCATGCAGTTTTAAAAAAGAAGGTACATGTGAAACTTACCTTGAAATGCTTGTTGCATCATAGGATGCTGAAGAATGGTTTCTGGAAAAATGACAAGATTGAGAGGTAAATGATTTACTCGAGTCTTGTCCCTAACAATGATCGCATCCCATGATGATTCATACCAACTTAATGGTTATGTGATTGTTACTGCATCTAATATTATACGAACTGGAGTTTTCTACGCAGCCCAAATGTGAGTGCTAAGGTAAGCTCCATAAGCCCAATGTGAATGCCATGGTCTTGTTAGCTATACTCACGCCTTCTCTTTCTGTTGCTCATCAAAGATCTGCAACATCGAGGATGCCCAAGAGCAGTTACAATCTTGGGGTCTATTTCCATTCTACTTCTATCGATGAATCATCTTGCCAGTACCTAAAGCACCTACATCTCCACATGCCAATAACACACTAACCATGGTGACCTTATCAGGCACCACATTCGCTAATTCCATCTTATGAAAGAGCCTCAATGCATCGTTAGATGATTGCCCAATTTTGGGTCAGGCAGTCATAGGACTCCAAGTATCGGAAAATGATTTCTTTCCCCCAAGTTCTCCGGAAGAGTCATACCCATGAATCATCGTATTCGAAGGAACCATGTCTCTCTCAGACATTTTATCAGACAGTTCTCGCGCTAGCGTTACTTTCCCACCACAAACATACTCACCCAACATAACATTACAAGAAACTACATCTGGGCCATTAATTTCATTAAAAAAAAAAAACTCCTTTGAAATTTCTATGCAATCGAATTTGGCATACATTTCAACAAGAACTCTCTGGACAAACAAATCAGAACCAAACCCAAGTTTCAACACCTGGGTATGAATAGCTCTACCATTCAGATAGTCGATGAACCTCCCACATGCTTGAAGAACGAGAGAAAGGCTAAAACTATCTACAAAAATGCCTTCTTGAAGGCGCATTTGGACAGAGAGTGGCAAAGACTCATGTGGGTTTTGGTAATTAAGATAAACCCTGATCACAGTGTTCCAAATGGAAGTGTCTGGACATTCAATTGAAGCAAATACAGACCGGGGATAGGACAAATCACGGATCGAAGAACACGAAAAAGAATCTGCCCAAGAGCGAAATTGCTTTGGTGGGAGTGAGGTTTAGATGAGGAGTGAATGGATTTGGAGGAGGTGATCAATCTTGGTTGAGTCTTGAATTAAAGACATGGCCTTCTTTCCCATGGTTAAAAGGGCATCCCATGAATCTCCTGAGAGATGCCCATTTAACGGTTTTTAACGGAATTTGATTGACGTGGCATATATTTATTCTATTCCATTTTTTTTCAATAATAAGATGTCCCGGCCAACACACCTGACATGTGCATCTCGACTAATTCCGAGGAACTATAAATTTATCGTCCACTAGCGGAAGCTCTACTTGAAGCCGGGGTAAATGCTCCTTATTGATTAACCCCAAATCATGAATTGATTACACCTTGATAAATTTCGGACCTAAAAAATTAAAAAGAAGCAAACCCCTTAAGTCTCTAGCCGCCTTGAGCTTAGTAATCTTTATTAAAAGCATCTTGCATAATTGGAAGATATAATTAATTTTTGATATTTTCTGCCGTTCAAAAAAATAAGAATTAATTTTTGACAAGCTGTCAATATTCACCATGACATTTAAATAAGAACGGTAATTTCAAACAATTTAAATAAATATTAACCAGACAAGAAAATCTTTTTCAAAAAGAATCCTTGAAGGCTATACCACAAATTGTTATACTTAGGATCGTCGAATAAATTGTCTTTCATGATGGTTGTTAATGGCAACTGACATCCATAATCGTAACACAACTTGAATTTAAAATACCACAAATTATGTTTCTCATGGAAATAAAATGAAAAAAAAAAAATAGCAGAATGACAAAGTACCCTTGGAAAATAAAATACATGTTGGGTTTGCATGTGGGGAGTGGTAATTGAGTAACTAGGCAAGGGGAATTATGAAGAGGGTTGGAGTGGCTATAAATAATCCTACGACAGAGGGATTAAATTGTCCATGGGATAAATAGTCTCAATCTGTATGTCTATCAAACACCGAATTAATTAATTTCAAATTGATTAGTTCGGGTAAATATTTAATACGACCAAACAATCCCGCTAACAAACAGGCTCTTAGGGTTGGCAACTCCTCAGATTTAGGGATAAAGAAGATGAAGTGCTAGGAAAACTAGCGAAAAAATAGAAACTGAAAAGTTAAACCTGGAAGGCCAACGAAGGCCTCATTTCACATAATAGGGGGCGTTTTGTAACATTTTTGTTTTCAGTTTTTTTTTTTTTTTTTTTTTTGTTTTTGAAAACTGATGAAGAAAACTTGTCTGATAACAAGTTTCTACTTTTTGACTTTTCATAAACTTTTATAGACTTTTTGTAAACTATGAAAACAACAAAAAGGTGTTTTTCCCTTTTCTTTTTTTTTTTTTAGAAACAAAGATATTACCAAACAAGTTTCTTGTTTTTGATTTTATGAAAGCATAAACCTGTTACAACTTCTAATTTCTTAAAAACTAAAAACTAAAAAGGTTACTAAATGCAACAAATGACTTATTTTTTGTCTTTATTAAAATAAAAATTATATTTGTCAATTTTTTGAGAATTATTGTTTCTTCAAGACGAGAGGAGTTTAAAAAGTAAAGAATTACGATCGAAACTCAAATTTTTTGAATAATGACTAAAAAAGTGGCTTTTTTTTTCTTTTATTCAAAAAATTTGGATTTTGGTTGTAATTTTTTATTTTTTAGATTTCTGTCGTCATAAAAAAACAATAATTCTCAAAAAATCGACCAAAAACTAGAAAATAAGAAAAAAATTGAATAAAGAAAAAAAATATTTGTCTTGTTTTGCCAAACAACCCCGAAATATCTCACCTCTATAAATTGCTAGCCCCAAAAGCCGAAAAGAAAAACCCTAGCCCCATAACCAGTTTTCGAGGGAGAACGGGAAGGAAGAAAAATAGGTCAGAAGGTAGGAGAAGAATGAAGAGAAAGAAGGGTACATCGACGGCAGAATCAATTTTCCCAAATATTATTATTCCAGAAGAAATCATTGTCGAAATACTGTCACGATTACCCCTCGATTCTCTTGTTCGATTCACTTTGGTTTCCAAGCAATGGCGTTCTTTGATCTCTGACATATCCGTCGCAAAAACAGGCCCACCGATAGTTCTCGTCCTGTCCGACTCGGGAGCAAGAGCATTTTCCTTTTCACCCCACTCCATTGACGAACACCAGCAGGAAGCACTTCACACGAAAAGCGTTCGCGTTCCATGGAACATGAATGCATTCGTTAATAGGTACAAGATTCGACTCCTGGGATCGTGTAAGGGACTGTTGCTCATGCATGCCAGCAAGGATTTGTTCTTGTGGAATCCACTAACTAGATTCTTCAAGAAAGTGCTAGCATTTGACCGGTTGCGTGATGAGAACTACCGTGTTCGTTCGGGGCTCTGCTATGACTCCACTAGTGATGAGTACAAGGCCGTTCTTGCCCTTGCTCACAATAAGAAAGTTACGGAGGTGAATTAATTTGTAGTGGTTGGTAGCCTCAGAGGTAAAAGTTGGTCAGTGATTCACTTCCCGTATAGGGTACGTACGGTGAATTCGGGGCCTATAGTCAATGAAAATCTTCATTGGTATGCCTCTAAGAATGATTCAGGTAATTATTTCCTTTCACCCCACCAAATTATTTACTTTGATGCGCATATGGATAAATTCGAGGAGGTACCGATGCCAGATCCTAGAGGTAAGGACGGAGATATCATTTGTGGATTGGGAGTTTTGGATGGATGCCTTTGTATGTTTCGCTGCAATGGTGAAAAAAGTGTTGAGCTATTAGTAATGAAAGAATATGGACCTTACCTAAAAAAAAAAAAAATATGAAAGAATATGGTGTGCAAAACTCTTGGACTAGTATTATTGTTGTTTCAGATGGTTTGACCTATGGTCGTTATTATAAGAAGTTGGCACCACTAGGTTATACAAAGAATGGCGAAATTCTCACTTGGGGTTGGGATCCACACGGTTGGCATATAATTAAAGCATTCAATCGGACCGACAATTCCCATAGGAGAATTTCAAATCCAGAGGATCGTTCATATGT
>BPLS01027155.1:0-28416 GCA_019656275.1 Rhododendron kiyosumense
ATATATATATATAGAGAGAGAGAGAGAGAGAGAGAGAGAGAGAGAGAGTCCCCTTCTCCTAAGGACCACCTTAACTTAATAAAATAAGGACCTCCCTTTCTTGATCGAATTTCGATGATCCGAGCCGCTCAATGTGTTCAGAACGTGATTTTAAGGGTACTCGCGGGAAATCAGTCAAAAAAAAGACCAGAAAGGGCTTCATCCGTGCAGTTTTTGTTTATTTTTTATCAAATGGTTCAAATAAAAACTGCTTGGACGAAACCCTTTCCGGTCATTTTTTTTGCCGATTTCACGCGGGTACCCTTAAAATCATATTTTGAACACATTGAGCGGTTCGGATCATCGAAATTCAAACGGAAAATAGGAGAAAAGGGGAAGTCCTTATTTTAGGACATCCTTATTTGAAAATGACTGTATATATAAATATATATTTCATCTGAGAGTTGTAATTAATTTAGTGAGGCACTCGCATGATGTTGAACATATGCATCGAGTTCTATGACTTTTGGTGGGGGCATATGTGATTGCTCGTGCCTCATACTAAGTCCGCCCCTCATCCAATCTTGAGGAGTCTGAGCCATTGATCAACAAAAGGTCTAGAAAGTCGTACGTACAATTTTCTGTTCGATCGGGACTACACCATCCAATGTAAACCCAAAGAGGAGGAAAACTGAAATTGAAGTACGAGGTGATGACAATTTTACCCATTACTTCCTTCTTCTTTTTAAAGTTAGACCCAGCGAACAGAGCAAATAACACGAGCAAATTAATTTGTGGTCGAGATGAAGGCAGTGCAAAACCAATAATGTAAATTAAATGCAGAAGATGATGATTGGCTCTAGGCATTTTCTTAGCCTTCTTAGAACAAGGCGGGTCTCTATAATACGAGAATTCAAACATAATCATGAGCATGCCTTCTGTGTCAAACAATTATTTGAAAATTTTGGGCACCTTTGTTTTGGAAATATATTCGAGCACCCTAAATCCGAATATTTAGATTAGATAATGCTATGGTATTTCCCTCTTGTCCTAGGATACCGTATCTCCTATAACATAACTACTTAAAGGCATAATATTAACCATTCAAATGCATAAAATTTTTTACCACTCAAATTAAGGCATAACATTTTTCAATAATAACATAACAGTTTTATTATTATTATATTTGGTTATATTTTATATTTGTTTTCTTTATGGTTTTCCCCTGTCAAGAAATATCCACTCAAAGATATAACATTAATCACTTGAAGGCATATCATTAATCATTTGGAGGCATAAATTGGGGACAGCTTCTTAAATAGGGGACACCATAGTTTTTCCCATCAAATGCGTCATGCATGTTGTTCGACTTGTAAGTTGTAAACATCTTGGAAAATTTTCTGGCATTCGCTCTCGGATGATGCTATGGTGTCCCAGATCATTTTGAGGATACCGTAATTTTTGGCATAATTTCACCATTATGAGCACAACTAAAATCCATTACAAGCATAACCGAATCCAAACAAGATATAACCAAGAAATATTTAAAAAATCAACCAAGGCATAACCAAACCCAACCAAGGCATAACAAACAAGTTATGCTTTACTATGGTTTTGGTTATGCTAGCTCATAATAGGTTTTGGTTAATACTCATAATGGTTTTGTTATGTCAAAAGTTACGGTGTCCTCAAAATGACCGGGGACACCGAAGTCATTCCCTTTGCTTTCAGAAAGTTTGTGTACAAGTAAATTGTTGTTTCAGGTGTTTTTAGACTTTCTTTGAGGGTTTTTTGAAAAGCCAAAAATAAAACTATTTTTAACTTAGTGATTTTCTACATGTAAAATATTAAAACGTCTAGCTATGGCCAAGGATCACTACATTTTAGTGATCTTCTCATCTGCGTGTGTGGACTTATTTCCTTAATTTGTAAATGTTGGGATCGATAAGTGGTCATTAGTTTATTGAATGGGTTACTCTAATGGAATAGCTAAATTTTATTGTATGAGACAAAATATTATAGTACGAGAATTTCTCATCATCAATTTCAAAATGAAATTGAAAAATAAAGAATTGGATTTGTTTTTATGTTTGTTTTAATATAATTGTACATGCTTGCCAAAAGAAAGAGGAAGAAGAAGAAGAAAAACAAAACGTACACACTGGTGGAAAAAAAAAAAGAGTGCGGCTATTCGTAGCCCTTCATTTTCTCCCATATCCCATTAAAAATTTTCAATTATACTCGACAGTTAGTTATTGAAATTGAGATACATTTTCAGCATCCAATTATCGAAATATAATATTTTTTTCAACAGCTATTTACCAAAAATGCATGTTCGGTAGTTGTTTACCGAAAATTGAACATATTTTCGACATATAGTTACCGAAATATAACCTTTTTTTCAACAGCTATTTACCGAAATGTTATTTATGATTTTCAACAACCACTTACCGAAATATAGTGGGCTATAGAAGAAAATAAAGGGTTGCGAATAGCCGCGCCCAAAAAAAAACGAAACTGTAAATTAGCTATTCTTTCAGCATTGTTGTGTTGAATAGCTCAATTTCTCCCCAGGAAAAAAAAACTATTTTCTTATTTAAAATTGAACCAACAAAATTCAAGGAGTACATATAGGGATGGAGCCAGGAATTTCACCACACAGTGGCGAGCCTATATACACAGGAGCGAACCTATATACTGTCATAGGAATTTTTTTTTTTTTTACATATAATAGTATTGTTTCCTTTTCTTCTTGCAGAGGCGACCGCCTCTACTAGCCCCTCACTAGCTCTATCCCTGAGTACATATATTTGTGGCCGAACCTATAGGGTGTGAGTTATTGAGCCATAGGTTTATGGATCAATTTATCTAGTCCATCGTAGTAAATTTTGGCGCACTCACTAACTAAAATTATATTTATTCAACCTAATGAGTATTTTATAAGGTCCATTGAGAGCTCTAGTTTGATTGAGTTCATAGTGATTGTGAATTTATTTAGGATGGAATTACAGTGATTGCGTAATTGTTTTCAGTTTTATATAATTCTTATACTTTTCTTCTACCGTTTGAAAAAAAAAATGTAATTTAGAGAGGAGAAATCGTTTCCCCGACACTTCAAACTCCTCAATTTAGGGATTAATGGTCAAGATTGGGGACTTAGTAGTTTGCTCTCTTTTAAGATCTTAGGTTCGAAACTCTCAAGCACTATCAATTCTGTTAAGGCTAGTCCATACAAAAATTCTCCTTGCATTTAATTGGGATTCGGGGGTATTGTAGTGCACGTGTAGAGCAGCACACAGTCTTCGATTTCATCAATCAACGGTTCACATTAAAAATCAGTTATGACCGGTAATAAACGATTCTTACCGGTCATAATTAAAAATTATATCTCAATCATTTATTGTTAAGATCGATGGCTCATGTACACCCTACAAAGTACCTTGCAAGGCCTTGCACTATAGGATTTCTCAATCTATTTAATTGGGACCCTCGCAAGTAGGCGATACGACTTGTACTCTAGGATTAGTCGAAGTACATGTAAGCTGATCCAAACACTTATGCCTTGTTTGGATTCAAACTTGAAAAAAAAAATCAATTCAAAAAACACTCATTACCCCTATTTTCAATTATTACTCTCATTTCTCTCTCATTTCTCCAATTATTATTCTCATTTCTCTCTCTATCTCTTCACTCATTATCTAAAAACAAAATCCAAAAATTTTCAAAACTCATCCAATGGAGGCATTAATTAGTAAATTAACAAAAGCATAGTTAGAGATTGAAGAGGACTGATTGCTAATGGAATGTCCTTCTGTTTCTTGATTGATGAGGTAGATATGTACCAATATTCTCCCTTGGACGTGGGACCACAGCTGCAGCAAGATGCGCACATTGGAACATCAAACATGATAGTGAGAGGTGCAGTGAATTCAATGCCAATAATACCACATCTGATCTCACATTCCCACCTTTTAAATATCTTATCTTAATCTTATTAAATGTTACAAGTACACATCTGTCTATCAGAGTTTAATTAAATCTCTAAATTATATTTATAAATGTCCAATAAAATTCAAAACATTAAGATTAATTGATAAAATTAACCTTGAATTCTTTATATCTGTATACTATGAATTATTGACTTGATTTTATCAATTTCCATGCAAAATGTTATGAATCCAAGGTGATTCAATGGGGTGTATACCATGCATACACACCTAAAAGGGATATATAATGTAGCATTTCCCTCTTATTTAACACAAATATGACTCGGAGTTGAATAAAAAATAAACTTAAAAATAAGAGTGTGTTTCACTAACCAAAATAAGTATTCCCTCCGTTCCTTTTAAAGTGTTTCGCTTCGTAACTCCAACTTATTAAGAAAGTATCATCATTACACATTCCACATCAACTTTTATCTCCATTTTTCTTACTTATCCTCTATGGAGATATCATAATTATGCTTTTATTCACTAACTTTTCAAAATGAAATTTACTCTTAGGGGCAAAATGGAAAATGTACCAATTTTTACCTCCTAACTTTACAAAATGGACACTTATTAAGGGACAGGCCAAAATGAGATACTGGACTTTAAAAAGAGGACGGAGGGAGTACTTTTTTTCTAATAAGTAATTTTTTTTTAGAATTAAATGTGACATATTATAAGAGAATGACTTGTCTTGTAAGCCGGTAAATAAATACTTAAAAAATAATAACCTTATCAAAACGGGACCTAAGAAGAGAAAACAAAAAAATTCATTGTAAATACAGCCTATACTTATCTTCCAGTCCATGACATCATCATGGATTATATTTTGGTCTTGAAATTGCATAAATGCCCCATTATAACTTTAATCGATAAAGGACTTAAAAATCACAACTATCTCTCTTTCTATTTGTTATCTCCCATTTATTACCTTACTTACCCATTTCCTAAATGTGACAAATTTCAAGAATTGTGATAAATTCGCATGAAAAATTTGTTATTTTTTGTTTTGCATACATTGTTGAGTGTGATAAATTCGTTTCGGATTTTACAATTTTATCATGATAATTATTATCTTAAGAGACAAATTTTTTGAGGGCATATGAGAAATTCATTACTCCTTTCGTCCCTTTTTAAGTGTCCTACTTCGTAATTTCAATTTATTAAAAAGATATCATTATTACACCTTTCACATCAATTTTTACCTCCACTTTCTCTCCTTACTCTCTATGAAAATATCATCATTACATTTTTACTCACTAACTTTTCAAAATGAGATCTACTTTTAAAGGCAAAATAGAAAAATTCACCAACTCTTACCCACTAACTCTACAAAATAGATACTTATTAAAGAACAGCCTAAAATGGGATACTGGACTCTAAAAAAAGGACGGAAGGAGAATTTTGTTTGCTTTTATGGTAAATTTATTGTTTTTGTTAAAGTTATCATAAGGGGCATTTGTAAATTTATATTACATATTTGCAAAACTTTAATGAGAAACATGATAAATTTCTGGATTGGCACATATAATACAAATTCATGATATTCGATTAATTCATCATAACCAATAAATTTATCATATTCAAAAATTGGTAAATAATTGGTAAGTTAATAAATGAGGCATAATAAATGAAAGGTTTATTTGAAAATGAGGATGAGAACTTAATGTTTTGAACAAACAAGGAGTAGAACTTAATTAAATCTAGCATTCAAGACCAATATCTAGCATTCAGGACCAATCAAAAGAAAATGGGTTCTGTTAACCTCCCGCCTAATAGGTGAAGGATAACTTTCAAATATTGACAAACAAGTTCGGATTTCAATATATATCTCGCAAATATTAATCCATTTTTCTTGGATCTCGCGAATATTAATACGTATTTTCTAAAGAAAAATGTCTGCCCAAAGCACGAGTAAAACGGGAAGCATCGCTTCTAACCCAATATGGCAATATATTTGGGTTAAGTCACTGATATCAACCAGTGAGTATGTTTTTTTGATCCGCAACCAGTGAGTATGTTGCAATTAATGAATTGCTAAATATGTGGTGCCTTCAAATGCTCTTTGATTACCCATTAATAATGGGCCATTATCTTCGCTGTGCTGGGTTTAAGGGTCCATAATAGCCCCAGGCATTTCTTAAATAGAGTCAAGGTCCACAGCCTCATCTATACGAAGCCTCTGATTTCTATTAAATCAAGGCACTTAAGTCACGCTTAAGCTAGAAATTCATTTTGATCTTATGCTTCCTTTCTTTATGAGTCCATTCATACACTGCATATTCAGCAAGTTGTGCAAACCCACATCACTTTTGGGCCTTTGGCCCACATGAAACAACAAGAAAACTTGACAAATGACTCTGCTCTTTGTTTTTTTTTTTTTTTTTACTCGATGGTCAGAGTGTTTGAGCCAGCTTATGCGCAACTTGACTATCCCCCTTCCCTGTCCACTCAAAGCAGGCAATCCACGCCGGAACTAGGGGATTCACAGAGATTTCTCTCTTGTTGCCTGGTCTAAAGAAGTTGCTAAGTTTCGAACTCAGAATGTTTGATTTACAGCTCGCCCTTGTTGCCACTAAAATTCTGCCATTGGGTTTAGCAGGTCCTCTATGTGGCTTTCCCCTCATAGAAAACAGAATCATCCAGATAGCTCGAATCAGAATGATCCTATACACATTATCTAGCCCTATATCCAAGTACCAATATATGCAGATGGTAGTTGAAAAGAAAATAAAAATAAAAATAAAATACTAGATGGTAGTTAGGAGGGCTTGTAATCATAATTTGAATGCTATTTGTGACTGTTTAAATGCTATAATGCAGATCGGAGGAACGGTTAGAGTTCAATATGCAGATAAGGTTTGACGGGGAACCTTCAGGAAGTTATTTCACGGATGACCATTTGCAGGATCAGTAAGTAGAGATGCCTCTTTTTTAGTCAACCACCTCATCGACTTGCGAAACGAGCTATAATTTCTTCTACTCTCTGTTCAGTTAGAGGATGGACATCATTTTGTTTATGATAGGAGTTTTATGAATATGGAAGTGCTTGCAGACACAACGTACACTTAGTCCTATTATCTTAGACTAGTTTCATTTTGGCTGAATGTAATCTTGTGAACTGCTTCCCATAACAAAAACAATAATGGTATGGGTCCAACAGAACACAAGAAGAAAGCATAACAAAAAACACGACACTAACAAAGCTTAAAACGACAGATGTGAATGATAGACCAAATTACGAGATATAACAAAATAAGAACCATATTTCAGCTGCTGAACCAAGAGCAGGCAATATTCATCGATTTTTACAACGAAGAAGAAAATTTTACAAGTATTGAAGAAAGGTAATTATTTGCTACGTATATCTCAGTCACACATGCATGAAAGGAACGAACATATTTCAAATGCCAGCAGCCCAGAGTCCTTTTGTTTTTGACAAGGAAAACCCCCCACAAAATTATCAACCCAAGGCGAATATCTTCCTCGTCTGGAAGAATCACAAAAACCCAAGTAAAATTTCCTTAAGCTTTCTTTCACAACAACAAATGAATGTTTAGGAAAAATTACTAGCCTATGTATTTGGGTTAAGCCTAAAATTGGTGGTAAGTATCGTCGTTCTAAAACAGGACTGGACCAAAGATACGAATGAAGTTCAACTCTCCCTGTATTCTACTGACCCTTCTACTCTATTTTCTGATCTTACTCAGATTCTTATATCATGTAGGAGAGGCATGGAAATCTGCTCAAATGGTTCTCCCTTATCTTCTCCTTGTAGTTCTACCTTGAAGCCCCTATGAATGCGTGTCTCACAAGATACATAGCATTTTCCTTCTCTTTTCTCGGAAATAATGCAACTCATATCCCTGGAAGAGGAAGATATACAAGTTAGCTCAAGATACTATCTTAAACTAAAGGTCCACAACGTCAAACCCTTAGGATACATCGACTAGCCTAAGAGAAGAGAAAAAAAACCCTATAGCTGTAGAAACACATTTGCACAACTCGATCGGCTATGAAATACACTTCATAAAATAAATGAAGGAGACGAGTTTCTATTTCAATATTCATCCGATCTCTTTCTCAGCCTTTTCTTCTTATTGGACATAGATAAGCAGAAAGAAGATAAAGAAGACCCTCTAAGACTACGGAAATTGCTACATAAGTCTAATTTCGTGCAGGAAATAAGGGGAGCCTAAAAAAATTTTCAAGGTTCTTTGATAATAACAACACCTCCATCATTCTCAGCTTAGCTAACAAATAGCTAACTTCAAACACAAGAAACAGGCTGTTGTTGAGGGAAACCTATGTTCCATGTAGCGCACCTGAATGAGAGTATTGATATTAGCTTTAGATATCAGAAATACCACAAATAACACATAACTAGATAACATAGCGACCGATAAGATTCATAAGAATAGGGAAATGAGATTAGAACATGATAAGCTGCCAAAGTTTAACAAGCATGATGCTTGAAATCCCAAGAAGGAAAGGAATAAATAAAAGAAGATCCAAGATAAAAATAAGGCTGCCGGCGCTGAGGGGAGGTCTAAGGAATCGGATAGTGAGATCACGCAATCTATTGTTTGGTCTTGGGGACCTCTATACATCACCTTTCCTTCCATGGTCTACCCAAGGATACTTGTTACAAAGAAAAAACACAAATGAAAGGCACGACTTTATTTTCTCTGAGCATCTGGGGTGCCTTGACATGCCCCAGTAATTTTAAGACCTCAGAAAATTCATGATGACCAATTCTCACCAATCGATGACACAATTTGCTCTATGATACCAAATTCAATTGCATGAATATGAGTAGGAAAATTGATTGATTTAAGCACATAAAAGACAATATAGACGGTATTCTTTAGCAAGCAGCATAAATGTGTTGTTCTATGCAGGACACGAGACAAAATATTGTACAAACTTGAAAATCGATATCTCCAAGTAGGAGCACAAAAATTAAGTTCCAGATTTCATATGGTAAAACCTTATTCAGAAATTATCTGTTAGCATTTTGTTATGTAATTCAATGGAATCTGATAAATGATGGTGCCTCTATCCTCATCCTCCATCGTCTCACAGATAAATCCCCAACACCAAAAGAACGCTATTAAGAGTTTCAGCTAGAAGTTCCTAATAATCTATATCTCAATGCTTGGCTTGATGAAAAACAATATGACCGAAAAAAACTGCTCTAGATTCCTGACAATATTTAACGCAAACCAAAAACTAATCGTTGAAATGCAATGCCTTGGCATTGCATCAATAACTGATGTAGTTAGCATAAGAGAAAAATTAAACCATGCCTAGAGGACATGCGCCAACACAGTCCAACAGTTGCACTGAACAATATAGGCACCATGACACATGTGAAAGCTAAAAATCATAAGAACAGAAAGGAGACATCATACATCTCCAAGCACACGAGTTAGGGGAAACATCAGCACTAAAGCTTCAAGAAAGTAAAACAAACTCCCTCAACCATGCATTTCCTTGCAGAAACTAGCTAAAGTGGGTCATACCAAAGTCACTTGACTTTTAATTTTGATCCGCAAACATAAAAGAGTTCAACATGCAATTTCTATTCTTCCAGACTTTTTCTAACCTTTCCTTCCTTCCTGAATGAACATGGTCCTCCACCCCAGCACAATCCTGTAAGACCACCTTGGTCCTCATATGCATGGCAGAACTCCTCTTCAAGGTAGCTTCCCTGATATGTATGTCATTGTCAGTATAATATAACAAACTGCAGTTCAACTTCGTGGGCCCTATTGTTTGACAGGGCTAGTAGTCTAGTAGTGATGGGGATTATATATCCTAGCAGATTATATGATCTCACCAGAGATATCCCACAGGATATATAATCCCACCGATTCTTAGTGATACAGTTACTAATACCACTTTTATGTTGGACACATGGTCCAATCCGATGCTCATATGGGGTCCAAAAACCGAGCCCAGAGGGTAGAAGAAGTTCAATTCCTTAAATCTAAACCCAAAGCAGACAAAATAAGGTAAAGGAACAGAAAAGGATAGTAAACAGTTTTGGGATCACTTTGGATACTGAAGTTAACAATCTCGTTAATAGTATGCCACCATTGACCATACGCATGTACGATTCGTGCATTCAGTTATGTAAATAGTTACGTGTTCCGTAGTAATACTAGATTGTACACCAATCAATAGTACACCAACCAATGAACGATCTAGTAAGCAAATAATTATCTACTGAGGAGAATATAGATGGCTGTGTAATGCAAAATATAGTCCATAAGACATTACGGCAAACAAGCACGTGGAATAACATGGCATGCCACTAACTAGCTTCTGGAACATATTATCTTTCTGGAGAAAGAAGGAAAGAAAACTAAACAGAAACTATAACAATCCTGTAAAAACCATATAATGCATTGATGCGCCTACCCACATTGTTGATGAATAGCCATAACATTGTATCATTATTCGGTGTGTAGCAATTAACTCTAAAAACAATGTTCATTGAAATTTGTAATTTACATCAGCAAATTTTTATGCCGATCCATGGACACAAAACTCAATGTGCAATGAAGTTAGTTCAAAGTGAGCGCTAATCCTACCAAAATGGTAAAGGAGGAGGAGGAGAAGCTGTAAATAAGGTAAGCTGTACAAATTAACTAATTAAGAGTGGTGAACAATAAGAAGTTAATCCTAAGCTAACCCCAAAAAAAGGTTACGAACATGGTATGGTAGATTGGGATTCATGATTTATATACAACCTCACAAAAAAACATACTCCCAAAAATAACAAAACATGGCAGCAAGCAATATCCAATATGCGCAACGAATACACAGTATGTGTGAGAATCTTGCCTGGTTTCTACTTTTTCCTTGCTTTTCGTTTCCTTGTCCCGGCTCTCTCAACTCTATTCTTCTCTCCAAGAACTTGACTCCCCAGTAAGCCAGGTCTCCCCAGTAAAACAAGGCTCTCTTTATAACTCTCTGCATGAAACCAGGTCGAAATACTGACATTGCTATCAACTTCAAGTTCCGTGAACTTTTCAGTCTCAGGGTCATAAGAAAGAAGCTTCCCTCCACTCATTTCAACCAAGAGGTCACCACTCTTTCTAAACCCAACCATCCTCTCCAGAACCTGACCAACCTCCAAACATAGGTGTTCAGTCCAAGACTCGGCCACACCATATTCTCTCATTACCCACACGCTCCAATTTTCCTGACCAGTACTTATTTTGCATTCAACCAGGGCGAGATCTCCCAGAAAAACAGCAGGACGAACGCTAACAAGACAACTCAAATCAGTTCCTACACCATCAGGCACCACTATTGGTCTAAACAACTCATCCCCTGTATCGAATGACACCACCAAATGGTGACCACTCCTCTTATCAGTCGCGAACCAATGCACAGCCCCATTCAAATAAGCCTGCGGTGCCTTTTTCCGAATGGAATAAAACCCAAGACCACCCGAACGGCTAATGTCCTCCCAACTCCCCGAGCTGAACCTATAAACGTCGATCTCGGGTCTTTTCCTAGATTCAAGATACACGATCCTCACCACCTTGTAGTCGTTCGTTTTGCGATCAAACCCGAACCCCATCACGTGCTCAAATTTCGCCTCACTTATCCTAGGTTTCGGGAGGGTCACGGACTTCCTTATCGAAGGGTTCCACAGAACCGTGTCGTGCGCGTACCTAAACTGATCGTCGGTGACACAAACCACCCCATTGCAGCAACCGACTACCCGGTAGAAATCATTCGCGGCGCTCTTGAACAGGAATTCAATCTTTTGGTACTCGCGGAACGATTCGTCATCGAAACGGAGCGAGTACACCTCTTCCTTGCGCTGCTCGGAGTAGTTGCGAAGGAGAATCAGGTCGTGGGCATTGTTGTGGGATAGGGTTCGAGGTCGGTTGAGGTGGGCGATGACGAAACTCCGGTCCGTGACGAAGGTGTGCCAAGATTTGCAGACGAGAGTACAGAGAAGGAGGGATTTGATGGGTACTCTTGTGAAAATATCGGTTAGTACTTCTTGAGGCAGGTAGTCCAGTATTTGACGATCCATCTTGTTCTACTTCTTGGAAAATTTATCTTTACGGGGTTTTTTTTTGTGCAGAGAACGTTATCAGGAAGGATTAAAGATAAGTTTTGAGATATAGAGAATCAAGGGTTGAATCAGAGAAGATGCAGAACGACGAGCCCTAATTCTTTTAAAACCCTACTACAAAATTTGCAGAACGACGAGACTCAGACTTCAAGAACACGATGTGGGGCTTGGATGCCTTCCCCTCCTGATGATTTTTCTCTCAGCTTCTCAAATGATTTCCAGCTTCGAGCTACCGACGCTAAAATGTGATTTGTTTGTGATTTTTCGTTTCTGCTTTGGCAAGCTTTTCATAATTTATCAAAAATGCTACGCGCAATTATTGTGTTGATTGTGTAATTAATTCTGACTGTTTAAATGTGTTTGTACTATTTAAATTTTAAAAAAAAAGTTGTTCTGAAAAAGTTTAGTGAATTTTGACTATTTATCATAACAATTTACGGTTAGAGATTGATTGTGTTTCGTGTTAAACACCACGTTGTGTACGTACCACTTTTGGTTTTAGATAGTTTTTGTCTTTTAATGAACTTTTTCCAATTTTTTGTCATTAACTTCTATTTTAATTTTTTTTCCTCGGACAAATACAGTAAGTAATACAAAAAAACTTAATAAAAATTATAAAAGTCAAAATTTAATTTATAAAAGACAAAAAGATATTAAAAAAAAAAGTTGAACCAAATCACCTGAAAGTCACCTGTGTTTAAACTAGTGATTAATTGCCTTTCAAAAAAAAAAAAAAAACTAGTGATTAATTTATACGGAATATTTTTTTTGGAGATTTGTCTTTATTCAATTTTTTTTGTATTTGTTGAATTTACGCCAAATTTTAATGTGATATAGGTGAGTAAGGATAAGAGGAATCGAAAAAGTAAAAAATTTAACCTCTATACAAGTATTTTGAAAAGCATCCAAAGAAAAACTCAAAAGTCAGTTTTTCGATTTTTTTTCTTGAATATTTTTCAAAATATTTATTTAAAAGTCAAAATTTTTTACTTTTCCGATTCCTCTCATCCTTACTCACCCATATCACATAAAATTTTGACTTAAAACTAACAAATGCAAAAATAAAAATTAAATAAGGACAACCAAAAACACAATCAATATCGAGGAAAGGAAGAGAGAAAGAGAAACGAATATTAATTTTGCACTTTTGTTTCATTCTACTATTTTTTATACATATGAATTTTTATCTTTATTCTTTCATTGGTTTAATTTTTTCAAATACAATGACAATGTGAAAGTTCATCTGAATGAAGATTAAGAAAAAACACGTTTAACCAATTGACTTGTACAATTTCTTCCATCTCGTTTCCGTGTTACTCTTTCGCATGGGAAAATTAAGGCTAAATTGGCACTTTGGTTTTTCTGTTTTTTTTTTTTTTGACAGTCAAAATCTTGCCCACAGGGCTACACCAAAAAGGAAAGATCAGAAGCAAGAACTGAAAAAACAGAAGGAGGTGGACAAGCTACCCAGTTAAAAGGCAGTAAGTCTCTTAGCGCCTTGGAAGCCACAGCATGTGCTAGTCCATTGGCAACCCTGCTGACCCAAATGAGAGCTATCTCACACTCCTTACTTAACTCTCTGATATCCATCACAATGGAGGCTACATCCCACGGGGGAACCAACTCGGACACACTCAATTTGATGGCTTGCTGATTATCTGATTCTACACATGCCCTTCTGCAGCCCATAGCTTTGACCATTCCACAAGCAAACCGAATCGCTAGCAGCTTTCCCTGAAGAGGACTGGTTACTTTAACATGATTCGCACTACCATTCAGAATCTGTCCCTTCCAATCTCTCTGCACCACTGCACAAGCTGCATCCTTCCCATTCTTTTTAATAGCTACATCACAATTCAATTTAAAGCAACCTTGGTCCGGAGCCCTCCACCGGGAAGGACTGTCCACAGTGGGAGGGTTATCCATGCGAACCAAACTTGGGACCCTAATCTCCATGAATTCTCGAAGGGCTTCTCCAGCTCTTCTCATCGTCTTCTCTGGATCAACTGGGTTAGATGAGAAAACAAATTCATTCCTTGATTTCCAAATATACCAAGCTATTATAACCACTTTACTCAAAAATTGATTGAGCTCCTTGCCTTTCAAATCATCCACCACTTGAGATGTCCATACCTTGGCTGAATTAGGGGGGCCATGACCTACATTCAGCTTTATATGACTCCCAAACCACACAGCACGAGTCCAACAACAATCAAACAACACATGTTCAATAGTTTCATCGAATGATCCGCATATGGGGCACACTTTAGAGTTACTGCACTTCCTTCGCACCAGATTTTCTTTCGTTGCCAAGCTATTACTACACACTCTCCACCAAAAATGCCTTACTTTATGAGGGACTTCCAGCTTCCAAATTACATCCCAGAGATTTTTGTTGGGCGTGAATGAGGATGAAGGTTGGCTGTCTGTTTTGTAAAACCTTTCCTGAAAAGCAAAGCGATATCCTGACTTCACCGAGTAGTCCCCATTTTTAGAAAATTGCCAGACCAAATAATCCTCTCTCTGCAGCCATGGAATTGGAATCGAAGTGATCGCTTGCCATTCTTGTTCGCTCACCACTTGCCTCAGCTTATCTTCCTCCCAGGTCCCCCTATTCTTGTTGATTACATCTGACACCCACTCAATACTACAATTGATAGGTTTGTGAGACACCACCTTGAAACCAGAAAGTGACGGAATCCATTTGTCTTCCCAGAACTTGGTCTTCTCCCCATTCTGAACCTGCCATCTCACTCCTTTTTCTAGGATCCCCCTTCCATGCAACAGGCTTAACCATACCCATGAAGCCCTACTCCCCCTCGTTGCTTCCATAAACGAACAATTTGGAAAGTACAACCCTTTTAAAATATTCGCCCAATATGATTGAGGGTTCTTCAGCAGCCTCCAACCCTGCTTCGCAAGTAAAGCTTCGTTCATAGCTCTGAAATTCCTAAATCCCATCCCTCCTTCAAACTTGACACACGTCATTGTATCCCAATCTTTCCAATGAATTCCTCTCTTCTCGGGGTCTCCTTTCCACCAGAAATTAGCCACAAGGGAATTTAAATTGTCACAAATCTTTTTTGGAAGAAGAAAGCAAGACATAGCATAACAAGGAATAGCTTGCACTACTGATTTCAGCATAATCTCTTTACCACCTTGCGACATATGTTTGATTTTCCACCCTTGCATTTTACTCAGAGATTTCTCAATAAGATACGAATAAGCCTCAGCTTTTGACTTACCCCAAAAAGACGGAAGCCCCAAGTATTTAGAGTCTAATTTCATTAAAGGAATGTCCATGTAATCACAAACAAGTTGCTTCTCAAAATCATTCAAATTAGAAGAAAAGGCAATACCAGATTTGTCGAAATTAATCCTCTGTCCCGAAGCTTCTCCATACTTGCATAGAATATCCTTGATCACTTGACAGTTCTGAATTTCAGCTTTGAGAAATAAGAGAGCATCATCTGCGAAGAAAGAATGGGACAGAGATGGACAATTCCTGTTGAACCTAACCCCAGAAAGTTGCTTCTCCTCACAGGCCTTTGAGATCATTTTGGACAGCACATCCTTTACCAACACAAACAAGTATGGTGAGAGGGGATCACCCTGCCTCAATCCTCTTTCAGGCCTCACGTGCCTTTGAGATCATTTTGGTTTTTCTTTACTGACTAAAGCAAGGGAAGGAAAGGAATGTAATTTGCGAAACTTCTAATTAATGTTGTAAATGTCATAAACTTCAAGGAAGATTAGTGTAGTTTCTTTTAACTTCCAATAATAAGCGCAAATAAACAGTGCCTCAGAAACGTTCGGCCCTGTTTGATTTGAGAGATTGGATTAGGAAGGATTATAGCGGATTATTAGTTCGGAAAAATAATGCATGGACTATTTGCTAGTTAATCCTCCCTATTCCATGTTTATTTTTTATGGGATTACATGATGGACAAGTTCAATTTGAACTAATCATTTCTATTCTATGTTTGTTTTGAATCTCTCTTGACAAGGATTTGCAGTTCAATTGACTATATTGCCCCCAAAACAATTTACAAACCCACCCATTCTTATATAATTTTTTAAACTAACCAACCATTCACACCGTGAATTTCACAGAATCTTCAAATACTTGAAAAAAAAAGAGTTCTTTTTTTTGTTCTTTTTTTTTAAAAGAAGTATCACAATCACAGTAAAATTATGATCAATGGCCGCTAAGTGAGTTCCTGGCTCACCCAACTTGCCACTCTTCCAGACACTAGAAATGGTAAGTATAAACCAATAAGAATAAGCATAAATCAAGTGCTAAATGGAGTATAAAAAAGTCATTAGCAGGTCGGAGATTAAAAGAGATGACAGTCCGGCGAGAGAGAGAGAGTGTACTTTTCGATCTACTCCGGCGACTGTCCGATGACCTTTCCTCTGCTAGGGTTTGAATTGGCTTCCTATTGCCACAACTCTAGGGAGGCAACTTGTAACAGGCGGCGGGAGATAAAAGAGATGATGGTCTGTTATTTAATTTAGATTTTAGGGCAACTATGGGGTTATTTTGGCAACTCTGACTTCTAGTTCAGAGACTCTTTAATCTCAGAACTATCTACCCGCAGATTATATTGTCCAATTCAAAAAGGATTACTGGTCTGGTTGGGATTATTAGTCCTTGGATAAATGCTTATACAAACATGAGACTAATGGGGGTGGGGGATTGATAATCCAATCCTTCCTCTAATCCCCCAATCAAACAGGGCCAACAAATATAAATACACATATGTACACATATCGCTTACATGCGCGTTTTGGACCGGTTTCAAAAAAAATGATTCGCGCTGCTTATTTTGTTCAAAATAATATTTTTAGGGTAGAAAAACTCAATCCAACATTGGTAAAGATTTTCACAAAACATACAACTTTACTTCACAATCCAAGCCTAAATTACGAAGCAAAGTTAGATATTTGTAAATTCCTTTGTTGATATTGGATTCAGAATATTATCTACAAATTTGGCTTTAAAATTGAAGCAATAAGTTTTTTTTTTGTCTTTATTCAAAAAATATTTGTTTTTATAATTTTGCGTCAAATTTTTGTAACTTATTAATTTATCTCGGCAAGAGGAATCGGAAGAGTAAATTTTTTGATCAAAACTCATAATTTTTAAAAAAGACAGAATAAGTAAAATAAGTTAATTCAAAAAATTATGAGTTTCGATTAAAATTTTTTATTTTTCCGATTCCTCTTTTTGAGACGAATCAATAAGTCACGAAAATTTGTCGCAAAATAAATAAATGCAAAAAAAAATTTAAATGAAGATAACAAAAAAATAGTTACTTTTAACTTTTTAATTCAAACCCACCCGAATAAACAAGTTTAAAGAAAATGAGACTGTGTATGTGCATATGTGTGTACCTATAAGAAAGCTGTAGTTAAAGTGCTTGTCACCTATCGAAGCAAAGACCCAACCAAACCCACGCACTCTCACTTCGTCTCTTTATCGATGCCAGGGTTTGAGATTCTTCTCCTCTAGAACTACGCGTGATCTGGTGAGTAACAACAACCGAAGTTTTATTCCTTTTTTTCCCTCCGATTCAGTTAGTTCTGCTTATTTTCTCCTCAGTTTCTTTTAATTTCGTTATTTTGTAACGTCTCAAGTTCATTTTAGGGTACCCCAAATAAGCAGGATACCCTAGATTTAGACACTTTTATAAGATTTTAGGGTGCTCTTTCCTATTATATGGTAGGGTACCCTAGGGTCGGATGGATTACCCTAGCATAGGGTAGGATGGATTACCCTAGCATAGGGTTTTAGGGTACATTTTCTTATTATAGAGTTTTAGTGGTTTAAGCACTTTTATAGAATTTTAGGCACTTTCATAGGTACTCTAGGGTTTAGGTTGTGTGAACTTGTGACTTTATGAAACTATTATGTAGACTTGTGGGCTTATGAAATGTCTATAGTGGACTTATCACTAAATTTCTCTTTTTTTCTCCTGTTCTCTCTGTCCTCTGAAATCAGTACCGGAGGTGGTGGGTTCAGTTTTAATTCAATCCCACCCGCAAGGAAGTGTAACAAAAATAGTATACACGCATAAAACGAACAAGAGTTTAGTGGTTTGGCCTCAATGCCTTCTCGGGAGAGAGAACAATTTTCACTGGTATTGAATGGGTACAATGAGATAACAAATGCCCAACCCAAGCCCAAGCTCTCCCTACCAAAAACACCTACACTATCTTGTACTCTTTCTTTTTCTCTCTATCCTCTCCAACACACATTCTTAACTTGACGAAGTGCAATATATAGGAGATGACCTTGCTTGGAACACTAAGATGTCTCTTGGAGTACTTGGAAGAATTTTCTGGTTGGTAGGTACATTGGGACACTGCAAGACAGTAAATACAAACCCTTGACCAGCCTTCAAATTACTCCCAATATCAGGTCCTCATCTCCAATCCTTATCCCTTTTTTTCACCCAAATTTGGGTTAGAAACTTGTTTTGGGTAATGCATCTCCAATGTTAAACCCATATTTTTACCCAAATCTAAAACCGAATGGCACAATTGTAATTAATGAGAGTGAAAAGAGGGTTTGAAAAAATGGGTATGGGTTTGAGCCTCCCCAAATTTGGGTGAGGAAATGGGTAGAACTCAAAATGGGTATGGCATTGGAGATGGGGTTTTAGTCTTTTTACTCAAATTTTGGGTATGGGTAATAAAATGAGTAAGGATTGGAGATGCTCTCCTACCAACCCTTCCCAAAAACATAGCCAATAAATTCACAACCACCCATTATGATTATTTTTTCAAAGCATTATGATATGGGCTAAAACCCAACAAAACAATCACTCATCTATACAGTTTCGATTCTTCATTCTCTATATGCACTGTAGACAATTCGTTCTTTCTTCTTTTCCAATGCAGCGGCATTTGGTTTGCATCGTCTGAAATTGTGGTAGGCAGGGTTATGTTTGGTTGTCATACTGAACCATTATTTGTCTGCAGGTGAATTTCTACAATGAACACAAAGCACTTGCTCTAAATGACCCTTAAAACAGCCATCGAGTAGTTAATGTTTGTTTGATTCATTTATCTTAACGTATGGACATTTGATGGAAGGTTGTTGTAGAGATTAACATTTTGACGGCAACCTTCTTGAGATATCAGTGAAAAGATGTTCTGTCCAAATTCAGTTTTGGCTACCAGACCAATTACATGTAGCAATTTTTGGTTTGTCGACTTCTGCTGAGAGTATTGTAGATCTTAAGGCTAGAATAAAGTGTATATTAAGTCATCCGTTCGTTTTTGTGTGTATTCTACTTGAACCATGACAACTAAACCTACCAACTAAAATTGATCAGTATCCTCGTTTTAGCTCTTTTAGCTCCCAAGGATACTATTACGAGGCATTAGATCCGAGGCTGGTAGAACCATAGAACGTCTCTTTATCGATCCAATTTTATTGAATTTCCCCAAAAGGACAAGGCAGGTAGAACTTAACGCTAGAAAGCTAGACTTTCTGCTTCCTCTGGGGATTGAGGCATGGATTATTTGATGTATGTAGTCTGGTAGTATATGCAGATGTCCACATATATCTTGGTTGTTGGCCATTTCTCTCAATGGTTTTCATATAGGATATAGTTTTCGTGATTGCAAAGCTCCTCTTCCTGTCATTCTGAACATTTAATCCGAAAATTTCCACGTACCTGCTCCCAATACCCGCCAGGGAAGGGAGAAGCTGTTCCATTACTGAACCGAATGTGGTTCTAGCATTCCCTGAACCTAACAGATAACCGCAGAGACCTACCAACATGAAGAAGAAATCAGAAGAACTAGATCTCAACAAGTTTGAGTTCTTATATCAGAAATCACAATTAGAATCCATTCTAGTCCACAATGCCTGCAAAAATTTCTAAAGAAACATGAAGTAATTAGCCATGGTATGGAACCATTTATTCAAAACAAGAGAACAGATATGGGGTATGCATATTTTAATGATATGTTCATATTAGGATAAAGAATTCATAGCTAGAAGACCCTAAGAGCCCCTTTTCAGATCACACACACACCACCACACAGCTAGAAGACCCTAAGAGCCCCTTTTCAGATCACACACACACCCCCACACATGCAGATAGGAAACACCGGAACAACCTGATCCCTACTGATGACCCTAAGAAATCATAGCATTGACAATCGATGAATGGGAAGCAATTGATAAGCGATTCAAATCGATTACAAAGCTGGAGCGATACAAATCGATAAGATACCTAGGCTTGCATAGAAAGCCAGAGAGGAGAGGGAACAAGACGTCACCAGTGGTCGAGGAGAAGCTCAGACGTCGAGGAGAAGCTCCGACGTCGGACATAGAAGAAGAGAAATTCAGGGGGTGGGGGTTGCAGTGTGGGTGGAACTGAAAGTGAAACTGAGGCATGGTTATATATATAAATGGTATGTCTGTAAGTTCACGAGTTGGGTTGAGTTCGGGTAATGTCTAAAACCATAACCGCTCCGAACCTGGTCGGTTATCCCTTGGCCTCTACCAAAACCATCCCACGGGGGAAAAAATCAGTTATGGTCTGGGAAGAATAGAGCGGATCAGTTTGGGTACCCATCGAGGTGGGGCAAATTACAATCGCTACTGCGAGGTCTTTCATCTCCTTGTTTTAGCTTCCCCATTATGTCAAGAGTGTTTTTTCGTTATTTACTACAAGTTTGACCGTAAAGATCAGAGTCTGTTGTTTATAGACTTCCTTGGTGTTATACTTTTACTTAAACGTGCTCGGCTCCTTATTTTCAAATATTCCAAGTAAGTTGAGAAAAGCAATTAGACTTCCATGGTGTTTTTTTGTTATTTGCATGTTGTGTTTGAGTTGTTAATGTTTTCCTTTTCTTCTTGTGTAATTGTTTTATCAAGTAGACGGTATTGAATGAACAGGTTTTTTTGTTAATTTCCAGTACTTAGAGAGAAGGCCTCAATACTGGTGTCCCAACGGCAGCGTGCAAGTTAAGGATATCGAGGAAGTGGACAAGTTGAAAATGAGTCTCTATGTAATTCATACCATAAACTTCCAAATTATGTGGAGATGAGCAGCAGCAAATCTGAGTTAATGTTGGAGCTAAAGAAACTATTTGAGGAGTTTGGTATCAAATATAATCTTCTCCTGCAAGAAGTTCACCTCAGCTCTAATGGGTCTCCAACCCCATCATTAACAAATGCTTCGCGGTGATGATCAGTTTGCTAGCATGATAAAGTCCTACTTCTGAAAAGTATGTGCCTTGATACTTCGTATGTGCTTGTGTTGTTGCCTGTATTGTGGGTTTGTTCGGATCACATTATTTTTTGTTTTCATTAGAATTATAAAAAATTGGGCTTTTTGCTGAGATCGCTTTGTCTTCAGTGCTTGTCATGTTTTTAAATGAAAAATTGAAGGTGCGCGAGTGTCCATGATTGAGTCTGATTTCCAAAGCATCAACTATATGACTGATTGAACTCTTGCTCTTTTCTTTATCTCCTGCAACAGGGGGATCAATTTTGTCTCTGGTGATTCTTCCGTGTATTGCTAAAGGTGAATGTATTAGCTACTCATTTGTACTTTTCATTTGTATTCTCTCTTTTTGGTTTGCTGTTTTTGTGCTAATTTGATTCAGTGATATATATCTGCTGTACTTTTTCAAGAGATAATTGGAATGAAAATGGTTTTCAAGGGACACTCAGACTATCTGCATTGAATTGTTGCCCGTAATTCTTGCAATCAGGTCCTGTTTTACCTTAGATTTTGGCACTGATATTCTTCCACTTTTTCTTTTCTTGTTCACATTGAAGTCTGTGGCATGGGGAGGGAGTATATTGTCTATGGGAAGATTAGAACACTGATCTTCTTCCCATTGTAAACTTCTAATGTGACATGATTTACGGTCCACCTATCCTCTAGAGCAATATCAACATTTTCGAAAGCACATTTTTCAATGAAACATTAGAGTAACCCACTTAGATGTAAACTCAGGATTAGAGAACTGGAATGTACCAGGAAGTCAACGTGCAGTTTGTCAGACTCCTGACTCGATGTATTATAAGGTCTACCGTCTACCTAATCTATCGCCCCTTTGGACAGATCTGGTATCTCATAAGCTGTTATGTGTTTTATTTGGTTTTTTAGTTACTGGTGCTGTATGTAGATTTGAGTAAAGAAGGTCTGTAGAACTCCAAGACTTGGGCAATGTATGGCTCACATTTTTACTTGTAAACTAGGAAACATAGAAGAGTATTCTGAGATTCAGAAAGAGAGTTTTTGCTCCCTCTTGATGATCGAGAAATAAGTATGTACACTCTGTAAATGTTTTAGCTGTTTTAAGCTTCGGGAATGCACTGATCAAATATGTGGACAAGTTTCGGGTCCTTGAAAATAGCATTAAGCCTTTGTCTGTGTCTGTTGTGTAGCTAGGAGAGGCAGACTGGGCTGCATCATGTTATTATCTTGTACGGCCTGGATGCTATATCGATTTGTCTTCATAATTGCTTCGTTCTGATTCCATGTCTTTTGTCATCTTTTTATTTTCAGATTAGAACTGGATCTGAAGATGTGACGACACAATATGGGGTGAAATGAATTCCATCTATTAGTAGGGTATGAGGCCGGAAGTTATCTTCAATATAGATGAATCTTGTTTCCTTTTGTTTTTGATGCACACTCTTATTGACACATATCTGGTGGGTAATATATAATGTTTTGTAGATAGCAAAAGTGGAAAGTGTGTTCAAGTAATTGATCTGGCGGCTGGTGACAGATAAGAAGTAGAAAGAGTTCTCGCCACACACGTCAGTGGCATTGCACTTGATGCAAGTGAGACTTGGTAAAGTGAATGCCACAAAGATTTTATGTTTGATCACTTGCTTGTCATGTGCTGGTGATTGCCCTTATTTAGGAGTTCTTTTAGTGTTAAAGCCAAAAAGATAGGTATCTTTTTAGTCTTTTGCCTTGAAAAAGTATCTCACTAACCCTTTGCTTCAGTTGCATAATGTGAACTAGAGGCCGAATTTTGGTACAATTCGCCCAATAGCTTCCCACTTATTATTTATTTGAACAAATTTTGTCAAATTTCTTTCCACTCTCGCTCTTGCATCTCCAACCAATTTCTAAAACACAAAAATAGAGAATGGATGTGACATATTGAGGGGAGATTTTGTAATTTATTCCCTCTTTTTTCACTTTATGAGAGAATATTAGAGGGACCCATGGTGCTTTTTAGAAATTTGGTCTCCAAAATGTGAGTAGCCGAAAATAAATTTGGAGACCAAATCTCTAAAAAGTACCATGGGTCCCTCCAAGATTCTCTTATAAAGTGCAAAAATAGGGAATAAATTATAAAATCTCCCCTTAATATGTCACATTCATTCTCTATTTTTGTGTTTTAGAGCTTGGTTGGAGATGCTCTTGCAATCCAAATACTACGTACCGATGGACCCTCTAAAGAATCGATTTGCTAGTCTCCACTTACTCTCTCTCCTCAAACCCAAATACACACTGAAAGACAAATCCCAAAACTGGATCAGTTTTACTCTACACCCACTTTCTACCAATACTCTCTCTTCTTGAACCCAAAAAATGAAACAAAAAGTTTTAAGTCGGAACAATCAATCAGTTCCTATCCAAGTCAGAATTTGAAGAACTCCTCACCACAAAAAAGAGATAAGCGAAGGAGCTTCTCTGGCAACAAACTATGGTATACGGCACGACAACAAACTATGGTATAGCTTTAGAGTTTTGCCAAATTTTACGAGAGAGAGAGATAACGTGTAAATTTTCACAACTAAACTGTTATCCATGGCGTGAATACCTTTGCTTGAGCCTGTTTGCAATGGTGTGAAGGAGGAAATAGTTAAACTGTGTGTGTGAAGAAGAGGGGTTGAAGAGAAGAAGTAAACTGTTTTGAGGAAACTGTTATATTTTGGGAGTTATGGCTCACTCCAAATCGTGTGGGACAACCGTTGAAAAGCAGACTTACCAGTTTGCCCATAGTTAACTGTCGTCAATATGTATTACGAATTGGTTTTGGAGGAAATTCAGGAAGGGTATTATTGGGTTAGGGGAAAATCTTCAGGGCTTATATTAGGGGTCACACCAATTGGTGCTCCCCCTTTATATATTAGAATAGATGTTGTATTACTGGTTGATTCTAAAGATAATCCTGTGATTCCTGTCCCTAATTGCCTGACTATAACCTCTTTATTTCCTATAGACTTGTGGCAATGGCTTGGAATTTGTCTGTTTGGCATTGTTAGAATATTGTTAGTCTTTTTCGTAGTCCCCCATTGCTTATCTAAGTCTTGTAAGGAGTTGACGTTCAATATAAATAAAGATTGTGTGTGCTAGGGTTAGTTAATACGCTATATACACTTTTCCTATACCTAACAACATGGTATCAGAGCAGGATCCTAACCTTAACCCTAACAACCACTACAATTGGCAATCCTAATGCCACCCACCACCTTCCGCTGCGCCCCACCACAAACCTTCCATACTCACCAACTGCCAGCACTCTCAGAGCACTCAAAACCCTAAATCGAAGTCCTAAAACCACCCGAAACCCTAAATCGTCACCCTTATTGCATTCAAAACCCTAATCGCCACCCACCCACCACCAGCCGACGCCCACCCACCACCGCCGCTGCTCTCAAAACTCTTGAAAACTCCAAATCTCGCAGACCCAGTGCTCAAGTCCCTAATATTACTTACCCAGTGCCTGAAACTTCTTACTAGCCTTCGGCGACCTCTCTTCAGGTCACTCCGACCTCCGGCGACTCCTCTCCAAGCCACGACGGCACTCGCCGCCCTCCGGCGACCCTTCTACAGGTGTTTGCAATCATTATTGTTATCTTTCTATGCGCTTTTCAGATCTGTTGGTGCCTTTTCGATTTTTAGACTTTCGGATCTGTTTTTGGTTATTCAGATAATGCGTCCTCCGATCTGTTCCGATCTGTTTTTTTTTTTTGTTCTTTGTGTTCCGATCTGCTCACTGCTTTATTGTTGATTGCTTGTTGCTCTGTGGTTGGTTCTCTTCATTGTTGATATACTAATTGGTTGGTGGAGGTGTACTGGATTATTCTTCCTCTAGCTATTAATTGCAGTTGATTTGAGCAGAGGTTGGTTGGTCTCTTGGTTGCTTGGGAGGCTTGTTGATTGGTTGCTCATTGTTGGTTTGAGATATTGGTCGAGCTATTGGTGTTTCTACTCCCATGCTATCGTAGTAGCTCCTTCTCTATTATACCAAGTTGTCACGCCCCGCCCCGGAACGACACCCAAAGTGGGCCCGAACCGACACGACCACGTGGCATTCCACACCAAACAACAACAACTAAATGACAAAGCATACACGAAACAGAGTAAAACCCCAGCGGAAGACTTAACATTATTATAAACAGGTGTCAACAAACTTTACAAACTTACATAGAACAAAAGTTGCTGCCTCTTATCCCAAAACAAGTAATTAAACACTAACAGAGTTTCCCACATAATTAAAACTTGAAGTCATAAAGTACTTGACAACCGTAGTCACAAAATGAGTTTAACAAAAAAAAAATCAGAGTTTGACCCATTGACAACCAACTCGACCAAAACCACCAACACTTGATACTACCCAAGTGTCCCCAAAATGCAGACCGGTAGTGGACCAACTCTACGATCACCTGTGACCTGGCAATCCAAAAAGGAAAAACCAGAGTGTGTGAGATATAGAATACATTCAATAAAATACTACAATACCCGAAGGAACATCTCACTTGAATGTAGTTCACACAACTCAGCTCATGTACTAAAAAGACAACACGCATATAATCACAACATATGAAGTGGCACGTCTGCCATAATCCCATATACCCCAGGAATGGTGTCCCACACACCATGCTCCCAACTACCGTTAATTAGGCGGCATGGCTTACGACATGATGTGCCTCACACACAAACCTTCAGCGGTATAATCAACATCCAACAACATGCATAGCACTAGCTAAATCCCAAATAGCATGATACACAGCCACCAACATGTAATACCTTATTGAACATAACCATATCAAACACACTCACCTGTGTGTCGATCGAAGTATGCCAAACTAAGATTTCGGTACCTCTCGATTGAGCGGCTCTTTACCTAGCCACAAGTTAACTGATATTAGTTACTAATTCAACGAATACTTGGCACAAGGTTATAAAGCTAATAAGAAGCTAAACAATGTCTAACGGATACAAATATGTCCAAGTCAATACCTAAAAGTGTCCCACAATAAGTGTGAAACTCAAACACTTCCCAATTCTCCAAAAAGACAATTCCACGACCAATCTGTCTTAGAATGATCATAACATTTAATAGATTTAGAACTAGTTTATGAGACCACCACCATTAGAAAGTACACTTCCGGTACATGAATTTTGATATAAAGTTTGACCAATATAGAGCACGGACGACAAAGTTATGCTCGTCCGAAGTTACACACACAACTGTCCAAAATTACAGATTTTGCACGTCCACCAATTTTAAACCAAAAACTGATTTAACCTATAATAAAACAAGCCACAAACCCTACATATTCCGAAAGGTATACAAGTCTAGTTTCCAAATCAAAAATTGGTGCGCAAACCCGATACCCGAGCTAAAAGATATGACTGTTTTTCCCAAGACGTGTCAGTGCCACAAATACAAAAACCAGCAGGATCACACCAAATTGAAAATTCCGCCAAACTTAGAATATACATCTAATAAACCCCAAATTTGATACACACCATTATCACTCATCAAAGTTCATTCCTGATTTTTCCCTGATTTTTCACAACAAAGGAACCTAGTCAAAATCACCCCCGAACTCAAAAATTCTGAGCAGAGCAACACAATTTCCAGCAGAACAGTATGTGTTCGAAAATTCATAAAAAATCGAATACTTAATACTTTTTAGTAATTCCAACGCCAAAACATCACCAATTTATCAATATTTCAAACCCAAAAGGACCCATAACCAGAAGGATCGTTTAACCATAAAAAAATTGATAAAACACGCAGCTCTGTAAGCTATCTGCCCAAAAACAGGAATCCGACCACAGCTTGGTTTACGATTTTTATCTTTTTCCCTACTTCTCCGAAAATTCTGAAAATTTAACACAATACGATAGACACACTAATGAACCCTTAGCAAAAATACCAGAAATTAATAAGTTTTCTAGTTACCTTGATTAATTTCGTGAAGAACAGACCCTCCTCTTTCTCTTCTTTCTCTTCTCCTCTTCTCAACCGTCTCTCTCTCTCCCTCTCTCTCCCTCTCTCTCTCTCTCTATATTCACGTTCACGTTCACGTACGAGAGATACGGGAGGTAAGTATGGGGAGACGTATCTCCCCAGGTTATTCGTTAACCTATAGGAAGATTATCGTGTGCACGCGAGACTTATTATTAACTTATGTTCTCATTGCAAATCACCCACAAAGCCCTCGCAAGTTCTATTGTTTACGGTTTTTAACTCCTAAAACATATATTTCAATTAAAAGTAATTGAAAAACCGAAATATCCGGGGCGGGTATTACAACTCTCCCCCCCTTAGAAAATTTCGTCCCGAAATTGAATTACCTGACTAAAACAAATGCGGATACTTTTGTTTTATCGACTCTTCTCCCTCTCACGTAGCCTCCTCAACCTTATGATTCCGCCACAATACTTTCACGTAGGGTATCACCTTAGAACGTAAAACCTGCTCCTTTCGATCAAGAATCTCAACTGGTGTCTCCTCGTAAGACAAATCCGCAGAAAGTTCCAACGGTTCTGATTCCAAAATGAGCGACGGATCCCCCACGAACTTCCGAAGCATAGAGACATGAAACACGTCGTGTAACCGAGCCAACTCCACCGGTAATGCCAAACGATAAGCCGTAACCCCTACCCTCTCAACAATCTCGTAAGGACCTATGTATCTCAGTGCCAATTTCCCTTTCTTTTGAAAGCGAATAACCCCTTTCCAAGGTGAAACACGAATAAACACAAAATCGCCTAGTGTAAACTCTAACTCACGTCTCCGTTTATCTGCATAACTCTTTTGACGGCTCTGCGCAATTTTCAAATGTTCTCTAATCAATCTAACACCATCTGCGGTTTGTTGTATTAACTCCGGACCCAATGGTTGCCCCTCAGCGGCTTGTTGCTCTAACTCTCGTTCCAACATACTCCTTTCACCCACATCCTCCCAACAAATCGGTGTCCTGCATCGTCTACCGTACAAGGCTTCATACGGTGGCATGCCAATACTGCTTTGATAACTATTATTATAAGCGAATTCTGCTAACGACAAGTTCTCTTCCCAACCGCCACTGAAATTCAGAACACTCGC